>BQNB010010527.1:0-83786 GCA_026074375.1 Tanacetum coccineum | reverse complement strand
GCATAAGGTTACACCCAAGAAGAAGGAATTGATTATGATGAGGTTTTTGCTCTTGTTGTTAGGATAAAAGCAATCAGGTTATTTTTGGCCTATGCATCATTTATGGGGTTTATTGTGTACTAGATGGATGTGAAGAGTGCCTTTTTATATGGTACTATTGAAGAGGAGGTGTATGTGTGCCAACCTCCTGGTTTTGAAGATCTACAGTTCCCTGATAAAGTTTATAAGGTAGAAAAAGCTTTATATGGTCTACATCAAGCTCCTAAAGCCTCGTATGAGACCTTGTCTACCTACTTATTAGAAAATAGATTTAGAAGAGGCACTATAGATAAAACTTTATTCATCAAAAAGTACATAGGTAATATCCTGTTAGTGTAAGTGTATGTTGATGACATCATCTTTGGGTCTACAAAGAAGTCTTTATATGTTGAGTTTAAGCAGATGATGCACAAGAGATTCCAAATGAGTTCTATGGGGGAGCTCACTTTCTTCTTAGGGTTACAAGTAAAGCAGAAAGATAATGGAATCTTTATCAGCCAAGACAAGTATGTGGCTGATATATTGAAGAAGTTTGATTTTACCACTATGAAAACAGCAAGCACTCTAATAGAGACTAACAAGGCATTGCTCAAGGATGAAGAAGCTGAGGATGTGGATGTTCATTTATACATATCAATGATTGGATTATTGATGTACTTGACAGCTTCTAGGCTTGACATAATGTTTGTTGTTTGTGCTTGTGCAAGGTTCCAAGTTACTCCTAAAGTCTCACATCTTCTTGCAGTGAAGAGGATCTTTAGATACTTGAAAGGTCAGCCTAAATTAGGCCTTTGGTATCCTAGAGATTCACCATTTGACTTGGAAGCATTTTCTGATAGTGATTATGTTGGAGCTAGCCTTGATAGGAAATCCACAACAGGAGGTTGTCAATTTCTTGGCAAAAGGTTGATTTCATGGCAATGTAAAAAGCAAACTATCGTTGCCAACTCCACTCCTGAAGCAGAGTATGTTGCTGCTGTAAATTGCTATGGATAGGTGTTGTGAATTCAAAATCAAATGCTTGATTATAGGTTCAATTTCATGAACACCAAGATTCACATTGATAATGAAAGCACCATTTGTATTGTGAAGAATCCAGTTTTTCATACTAAAACCAAGCACATTGAAATAAGGTACCATTTCATCAGAGATTCTTATGAGAAGAGGTTCATTTAAGTAATTAAGGTACATACAGATCACAATGTTGCTGATCTTCTCACAAAGGCATTTGATGTTAGCAGATTTAACTTTTTGATTGCTAGCATTGGATTACTTAATCTCTGAAGATGTATTTGTTGGATTTATGATTGGTGTGGTTTGAAGATAGTATTAGTAATGAATTTGAAGTTAAAACCGGTGGTTGTAAAGTTAATGCTGCTAGGCAAAAGTTAGTATTGCTAGGCAAAAGTTAGTACTGCTGAGCCAAAGTTAGTGCTGCTTGTTATCGTTGAAGTTATAACTGCTGAGCGAAATTCTTGGTTGGTAAACAGTTTCCTACTATTCTAGGTTTCCTTTTTACCTATATAAGCGTATCCGACTACACCAAGATCATTCTAATACTCTCGAATACTAAACGCTCTCAAAATTCACAAACCCACTTCAACTTATCACCGACTCAATAAATTCATCATCAATTAATCATCTATGGCGGATTTGAAGTTTGTTGATCAACACCTGCTTAGAGAAATCAAAAGGGAACGCTGATTTTCATGAGATAGTGGACTTTCTTACTGCTAGCTTTGTATATTGTGCCTTAACTATAAGTCCTACTATATATGCTTCTTATATTGAACAGTTTTAGAATACTGCACATTCTCAAACAGTCAATGATGTGAAGCAAATTCATGCCATAGTTGATGGCAAGACCAGTTATAATATCAGAATCATCAGCGGAGGAGTGATCTTTACTTTAATGATGATGATGGATTACTTGTCTAACACAATGATGCTGCTTTTTGAAAACCTTGCATTATAGGGTTATGAGAGTGGTTCTAACAAAATTATACTTTTTCAAAAAAGGCTCTCTTCCTCCCCTTAGTGGAAGAACCTCATACATACCATTCTACATTGCATAGATCAAATCTACTTCTGTAGGAATGAATTTTTCCCACTAATATAGCATCTGCATTCATTTGTTTTAGCTAATGTCAAAAGTTTAACTTTTTCTAAACTAATTTTGATGTTTTTAAAAAAAAAAAAAAAAAATATTTTTTTTGTGTTTGATGGTGTTTTGCTTTTAAAAAAAAAATATATGTTAAAAAAAAAAAAAAAAAATTATCCCAAAATTAAAAAATATGAAAACACATCTATTATTTATTTAAATTGAGTAAAAAAAATAAATAAAAAAAATAAAAAATTGTATTGTTGGTTAGTTGTATATGTTAAAAAAAAAAAAAAACACCAAAAATTTTACCCCCCTCCCGGCCCAATTCACCCCCCACCCCCACCAAAAAACATAATATCCATGGTATTATTACACCTCATATAGCACCTACTGCAACCTCTCCGCCCCTTTAAAATCTGATGTTTAACTCCAACCACCATCACATACTAACAAGGATAATCACAAACATGAAAAAAAAATGAAAAATATTTTTTCAGAAAGTGTTAACACAATTGTTTCACCAAAGTTGGTGCCAACCACCAGTAGTATTTAGAGAAGGAACAGGTCCAACTCACTTAACCCCAACCAGCACCTTTATAAATGCACAAACTCCAAATAAAAACAAAACCCTGTTACAGAATCATCATCACCCTAACATACTCATCCCAGGCAAGCCTTACAAGGTGACACTCAGTTTAGGACACTCAGTTTCCTCAGACTAGTGTGCATATACCAAATGTAGCAGATGAGGCTGTCTTTAAGGAGTGGGATGACAGAGTAGTGAGGGCTACTACTACTGCTGCTAGCTTAGATGCAGCACAGGCTAGTGGTAACATATCTAAGACCCAATCCACAGCAATGTCTAATGATCCTCTTTCTTAGGAAATTGGTTCAGGTGACAAACCCAGGTGCCAAGAAGCCATGGGGGTGTCATTGCTTAGACTCGGTCTGAGAGGTCATCTAAACATTCTTATGATTCACCTCTCCCAGGAGGTCACACACCTGGAAGTGATAAGGAAATAATTGAACAAGATGATTTGACGGATTTTGTACCACCAACACCCCATGATTCACCTCTCTCATGAGGTCACACACCTAGAAGTGATGAGGGTAGATCTAACATAAATGAATTGATGACTATTTTTACAAACTTGTTAAACAGGGTTCTTGCCTTGGAACAATCAAAGACTGCTCAAGATTTGGTGATCAGAAAGCTGAAAAAGAAGGTCAAAAAATTATAAAAGAAGCTAAGGGCAAGAACTCCAGGGATGAAACTCTTCAAGATTGGTACCTCCAAGAGAAAGAGTTTGGATGAGGAGTATGTATCCAAACAGGGGAGGAAAAGTGACAAGACAAATCCAATGTTTGATGATAGTGACTTTGCTGAGCTTGATGTGGATAATGCAATGGAGAATGTTAAAGGTGATGCTGAAACTCAGGGGAGGAATACTGCTGAACAAATTACTACAAATGGGGATACAGTTAATACTGCTAGTATTGATGTTAGTACTGCTGATCCTTCTACAAGTACTGCTGGGGATATTTTTGAAGATGAGATGATGACTATTGCTGATACACTTGTGGCTATTAGGAGCACAAGACCAAGAACAACCTCAGTAGTGATTCGTGATGTTGAAGAAGAACCAAGGAGAGCAACACCAGTACCAATAGTACAAAGCCAAGACAAAGGTAAAGGCAAGATGGTGGAGCCTGAACCTACTCCAAAGAACCCTATAAAGGCTCAGATTCAAAGGGATGCAGAGATTGCTCAAAGATTACATGAAAAAGAAAAGGCTAAACTAGAAAGAATGCAAAGAGAAAGAGTTGCACAAGAAGAAGCATCTAATGCCGCTTTGATTGCAGAATTTGATAATGTTCAAGCAAGAATGGAGGCAGATGCTCTGTTAGCTGCAAGACTTCAAGAAAAAGAAAGAGAGCAGTTTTCTATTGATGAGCAAGCTAGATTTTTAGTGGAGACAATTGCAGAAAGAAAAAGGTTCTTTGCTGCACAAAGGGCTGAACAAATCAGAAACAAACCACCTACCAAAATTCAATTAAGAAACAAGATGATCACTTACCTGAAAAACATGGGTAGATTTACTTACAATCAACTGAAGAATAAGAGTTTTGAAGAAATTCAGAAGCTATATAAAAAGGAGCAGAAGTGGATTAAGGATTTTATTCCTATGGATTCTGAAGAAGGTGGAGAGAAAGCAGTAAGGAGTAAGAAGAGACCAAGAGCAGAACCTGATGAAGAGAGTGTTAAAAGACAAAAGATTGGAGAAACTTCAAGTTCAGATGAAGAACAATGAGCAGAAAAGGAAAAAGAATTATCAGAAGAAGAACTACAGAAATTATTAGTGGTAGTTACAGTGGAAGAAGCATATGTTGAAGCCTTACAGGTCAAATATCCAATCATAGACTGAGAGGTTTACTCTCAAGACACAAGAAGGTATTGGAGAATTATCAGAGTTGGAAACCATACAGAAACTTATCAGATTTTTGCTGATATGTTGAAGAAATTTAATAGAGATGACCTGGTTAAGCTTTGGGATTTAGTTAAGAAGAGGTTCAGTACAACAGAGCCTACAAATGATAAAGAGAAGGAATTGTGGGTTGAACTGAAGACATTGTTTGAACCAGATAATGATGATATTCTGTGGAAGCTTCAAAGATATATGCATGATCCTTTGGTATGAAGGCTTTATGATACATGTGGTGTTCACCATGTATCTTCAGTAAGAGGACATGATATCTTCATGTTGGTTGAGAAAGAATATCCTTTAACCAGAGGAACACTTGGATTAACGATGGTGGCTAGACTATTAGTAGAAGCAGATAGTGAGATGTCTAGAGAACTTTTAAGAAAGATCTTCTATCAAGCAAACAGACCAAGGCAGTAAGGTGTTTGGATACATCCTCCTAGTGCTCAAGATGCTGATAATGAAGAAACTTGATGATTAACAAGATGAATATCAAGTTTAGGGGAGGATTGTTGGGAATAAAGGCTTCTCAAGTTTTTACTGCTGGTTGAAGAAGCTACTGCTGGTGAAGATTAGAGAAAACAGTCTAAGTCATTAGTACTGTTAGTTATATAGTTAGTACTGCTAAATTGATATGCATGAGATATATTAGGAATAGATATGCATTGATCACTTGACGTGTTTTGTAAGACCATTAGGGTTTCCTTGATGTATAAAAGGAACCCTAAGGCATAGTTAGTAACAGAGATTTAGAAATCATTTTCTCATAGTTAGTATTCATAGTTTCAAGGTTATTTGTAACTTTGATTGTGTTCAATATATTGAAAGTTTAGCAAGATCTTGTTTTACTGTTTCATTGTTCTTCTTAGTATTACAAACTAGATTCCGCGTAGTTTGTGATATTCTCAATCTTAGTTTCTACTATAGTTGTCTTGGATCTATCCAATACAACTAAGCTTTAACAAGCTAAGTAAGATCTGTTCAAAAGGGATCAATAATTAGTCCAAAGTCCATACATAACATCATGGACGAAAACCTAAACGCCTCACATCGAATGTTTCTAATCTCCTAAATCGCATCCTGTCATAATAGTGGAACCTACGGATCTGCCTAAGCTCACTCTCTATAAAGCTCACGCTTCGCCAAAACCTATTGGCTCTCGCTCTCTCCATCATCATGGTGCCTTGAAGTCTCGCGTTGCTCCTCTCCAAGGACACAACCTGATCAAGTAAGCTAGCTCTCTCTCCACCAGCAATCAAATTCCTCGCCTCCAACCCTTTCTGTCCAGTCTTAATGTCCTCTAGGTATCTCCATAACATGCTCATAATTATCCTGCAAACCCTCCTCAACCTGCTCTAAATGCTCTACATCATCGGGCATAAGCATAGCATCAGGGATATCAATCCCGCCAACCACATCCACTCCAACCTCCATAGTACCTCTATCACTGGACTCGACCTCGAACTCAACCTCGTCCTCTACATCAACCCCAACATCGACCTCCATATCAATACATGCATCAACCCCAGTCACAACATCCCTATCTACTGCAACCTCAACAGCCGTAGCATCAACCTCACTATCCTCTAACACATCCGTATCAATGTCCTCCTCAACACTATCCTCTAGTAAAATAGAATCCCTAAACCTCTTACGAGGTGGAAGAAGATCAACACGGGAAGGAACTAAAGCTCTCGTATCATGGATAGATGAAGTCACGGTAGTAGCAGGGGACATACATCTCTTGCGAGATGGTCCAGCAGATGACTCAAAAGAAAAATCCCCAACTGACGACTCGGATGTTGTCGGTGGATACATGGTAGATAGTAGGGCAGGCCTCCAACGGAGATAGGCCTCGCTACACCATGGGTTGCTAGCAAGCAATGGATAAACAAATCTCGGTGGTGTAGCTGAATCAGCAATGGTGGTGTCTGGTGATGCATGTCCGGATAATGAATGACCCGAAATAGAATACCCAGATGATGAATGATCTGAAGATGAATGACTCGATGATGATCCAGAAATAAAACGATCCAAGTGATGTGATGTCTACCTCAATGCTAAACGATGAGAAGGTAAAGGTCTAACCGACTTCCTCGCGGTCAATGCCCTACATGGCCCACCAGGATGAGTATGGTAAAGTCGACCAAAAGGAATGTCCTCCCCAGGTCGAATAAGAATAGCTCATCGTTAACGAATCCCGGGTGGGGAAACAACAAGTGCAAATTGATACTCAGATGATGGTGCAACAATAGCAGATGGTGCGGGTAAAATGGGAGTAGTAGGGATCTTTGGAATAGAAGTAGTAGGTGATGATGATCGTAATGCAACTCTGCTCCTCCATCTAGTAAACATAGCCTCATGAGGTGTATGTGATACATGCCTCTCGGGTGTCTTAGTATCTGACTCTGAATCGCCTGAACCTATAAAAGGTGAAACCATAGGTGCTACAGATACGGGAGGTGGTGAACTCTTCGATGGATCAGCCTCTAACGATGAATGAGTATCAAGCTCAAACACCCCGGCAGGTAAGGCAATTGCAGCCGCCCTCACCTCCGGTGTAACCGGGACCTCAACAGAAATAGAACCGATAAGGATAACTCACGGAAAAGAGGATCCCACACTCTCGAATGATACGTTCAAAGAAATAGAAATAACCAGAGCTGCCATAACCTGCACAAGCAAGAGTTTATATAAATCCCCTTTATATCAAACCATGTCAATGCATGCAATGCAGAAAAAATATAGATGTAAGGTATAGTCATGGCAAAATTATACGTAATATAATTATGGAAGTGTATTACAATTAATACTCGTATACTTATCGATAGAGTGATTATATTGATTATGCAGGAAGATTTAGAGGGATCTTACAAGCAGGGAGATAATTGCTAAGATTGATCAAAATCCTTCTATTTCATTAGTACAAGATAAAGGAACTTTATGGATTCAAGAGGATGTTGAGACTTAGGGGAAGACTAGTGCTGATACTGAGATACTATTAGAACTAGAAGAGCCTACTGAACTAGTGGAAGATCCTGGTAGTGGTGAAAAGGGTGAAAAAGAAATTAGTACTGCTGAGGTACTAGTTAGTACTGCTAGTGCAATTCCTGAAGTTAGTACTGTCATTCCTAAAAGACAAGTTTATATCAGAAGGAGTGCAGAAAATAGAAAAGATAAAGGAAAAGAAAATACAAACTATATGAGAGTGAATCTGTTCAGAAGAAGACAAAGAAGCAACTAGAACAAGAAAGACTTGGGCATGAAGAAGCTATTAGACTGTAAGAACAAATTAATGAAGAAGAAAGACAAAGGATTGCTAGGGATGCAGAAATAGCTAAACAGTTACAAGAAGATATTAATAAAGCAAGACAAGAACAAGAAAAGTCTGATCTTCAAAAAGCATTAGAATTGCAAAAGCAGTTGGATGAAAGGGAAGAAGTTATAGCTGAAGCTGATCCAGCTCAAGTTATTGATTGAAGTGATCCTGCTGTGCTCAGATATCATGCATAACAAAATAGATCTTTCTCTAAAGCTGAAGTAAGAAAGAACATGTGCATGTATTTAAAGAATCAGGGAGGATATAAACAGAGTCGTTTCAAAGGAATGAGTTATGATGATGTTAGACTCATATTTAAAAGAGTATGGGATCAAAATCATGCTTTTGTACCTAAGGATTCTGAAATTGAAAAAGAAGTGCATAAGAGTCTGGATTTGATCTTCAACAAAAGGAAAACCTGCTGGAAGAAGAAAAAGCTACAATAAAATTTATGACATTAGCAAAGCCATCTGGAGGCTAGTAGAAAGAAAACACTTGCCAGGAAAAGAGCAAGTGAAAAGCAAAGTGAAGAAGGTGCAAAAAGGCAAAAGATGGAGATGATCCATAAAAGGACGATACTTAAAGTTATCTTGGATTAGTTCCAGGAGAAGAATGTGCTTATAGATGTAGAGTCTTTGCCTACTAAGTATCAATTGTTGATTGAAGGGACACATTATCCTGACAGCGAACATTTATGTATTATCAAATATCATGGCAGATGTAGTTCCAAGGAATTATAAGATTTTCAGTGAGATGATTTGACCGCAGGATGTGATGGATCTACACAGACTGGTAAAAGAAAGGTATGTAACAACAAGTCCAGAAGGATATGACTTGATGCTGTGGGGAGATCTGAAGACCTTATTTGAGCCTGATGAAGAAGATGAAGTCTGGAGAAATCAACATGGATACAATTTGATAAGCTGGAGACTAATTGATTCATGTGGAATTCATATTTTGTTAATGGACAATGGAATTGCCATTCACATGATGGTAGAAAAGAAGTATCCACTTATTCAAGAAATGCTTTCAAAGATGTTAAATAGAAAACTAGAGATTGATCATGAAAGTGAAATGGCATTTGAACTTCTCAGATTTACAAGATCACAACTTCAGAAGTAGAAGAATGTTTGGAAGAATCCTCTCTGACAGGTTAATTCAAGAAACTTGATGATTTGGAGGTAAATCACAAGTTTAGGGGAGGATTGTTGGGAATTAAGGTTTTCTATAAAGTTTATACTGCTAGCTCAACTTAGTACTGCCAAGCTTAAAGAGTTTGTACTGCACAGATTATAACTACCAGTACTAACTGGTTATTACTACTAGAGCAAAAGTTAGTACTGCCGGTACTAACTTAATACTGCTAAGAAGAAGTTAAAACTACTGAAGACTAAAGACTGCATAAAGATAAAGACGTGTAAAGGGATATGCATGGATTTGTTCAAAGTATATATTCTATAAAGATAGGAAGATATGTATAAGATTATATATTTAGAAGATATGTTGATATCTTATAGAAGTTTAAAAGATTTGTAGTTATCTTATAAAGGACTCCTTGGTGTATAAAAGGAGATCCTAGGTTATGGTTTTAGATATCAGTTTTCCATAGAATTCATAGCTTCAAGGTTGTAAACCCTATCACTTCATTAGAGTGATCGTATTAATATATTGAAGCTTATTGTGTTGGTTATATCTTTTTGTGTGTCAAACATACTTTACTATTTCATTGAGTATACTTCTTAATGGTATAAACTAGATTCTGCATAGTTTATATCATTCACTTAAAGTTTCATTCTTAGTACTTTTGGATTTATCCAAGGATATTAAACCTTACATTAAGCTAAGGAGTTAAAGATCTATTCATTGGGATCAACAAATATTGCTGAACAAATAACTGCAAATGGGGATACAGTTAATACTGCTAGTATTGATGTTAGTGTTGCTGGACCTTCAAATGTTAGTACTGTTGATCCTTCTATAAGTACTGCTGGGGATATTTTTGAAGATGAGATGATGACTATTGATATCACAAATGTGGCTTTTTAGGAGCACCAAGACAAGAAAACCTTAGTAGTGATTCGTGATGTTGAAGAAGAACTAAGGAGAGCAACACCAGTACCAACAGTACAAAGCCAAGACAAAGGAAAAGGCAAGATGGTGGAGCCTGAACCTACTCCAAAGAACTCTATAAAGGCTCAGATTCAAAGGGATGTAGAGATTGCTCAAAGATTACTGAGAGAAAAAGGTTGAACTGGAGGAATGGCAAGAGAAAGAGAATGCACAAGAAGAAAGCATCTAATGTCACTTTGATTGTTTTTATAGATTTGTAATGTTCAAGCAATAATGGAGGCAGATGCTCTGTTAGCTGCAAGACTTCAAGAAAAAGAAAGAAAGCAGTTTTCTATTGATGAGCAAGCTAGATTTTTAGTGGAGACAATTACAGAAAGAAAAAGGTTCTTTGCTGCACAAAGGGTGACTAATCGAAACAATCACCTACCAAAATTCACTGGAAAACAAGATGATCACTTACCTGAAAAACATGGTTAGATTCACTTACAATCAACTAAAGAATAAGAGTTTTGAAGAAATTCAGAAGCTATATGAAAAGGAGCAGAAGTGGATTAAGTATTTTATTCCTATGGATTCTGAAGAAGGTGGAAAGAAAGCAGTAAGAAGAGACCAAGAGCAGAACCTGATGAAGAGAGTGTTAAAAGATAAAAGATTAGAGAAACTTTAGGTTCAGGTGAAGAATAATCAACAGAAAAGGAAAAAGAATTATTAGAAGAAGAACTACAGAAATTATTAGTGGTAGTTCCAGTGGAAGAAGTATATGTTGAAGCCTTACAAGTCAAATATCCAATCATAGACTGGGAGGTTTACTCTGAAGACACAAGAAGGTATTAGAGAATTATCAGAGTTGGAAACCATACAGAAGCTTATCAGATTTTTGTTGATATGTTGAAAAATTTTGATAGAGATGACCTGGTTAAGCTTTGGGATTTTGTTAAGAAGAGGTTCAGTGCAAAAGGGGGCATACAGATGTAAGAGAAGGGAATTGTGGGTTGAACTAAAGTGATTGTTTGAACCAGATAATGATAGATATTCTGTGGAATCGCTTCAAAGATACTATGCATGATCCTTTGGTATAGATGCTTTATGATACATGTGGTGTTCACCATGTATCTTCAGTAAGAGGACATGATATATTCATGTTGGTTGAGAAAGAATATCCTTTAACCAGAGGAACACTTGGATTAATGATGGTGGCTAGACTATTAGTAGAAGCAGATAGTGAGATGTCTAGAGAACTTTTAAGAAAGATCTTCTATCAAAGGCAAACCAAGACCAAGCAGTAAGGTTGTTTGGATACATACCTCTAGTGCTCAAGTATGCTGATACTGAAGATACTTTATGATAACAGAGGAATATCAAGTTTAGGGAAGGATTGTTGGGAATAAAGGCTTCTCAAGTTTCTACTGCTGGTTGAAGAAGCTATTGCTGATGAAGATTAGAGAAATAGTCTAAGTCATTAGTACTATTAGTTTAATAGTTAGTGATGCCAGTACAAAGTGTTAGTACTGTCAGATTATTAGTACTGTTAGTTATGTAGTTAGTACTGTTAGTATAAATAGTTAGTACTGTTAATGTGATATGCATGAGATATAATAGAAATAGATATGCATTGATTAGTAGACGCGTTTTGTAAGCCCATTAGGGTTTCTTGGTGTATAAAAGAAACCCTAAGGCATAGTTAGAGATATAGATCTAGAAGTCATTTCTCATAGTTAGTATTCATAGTTACAAAGTTATTCTGTAACTTTGATTGTGTTCAATATATTGAAAGTTTAGCAAGATCTTGTTTTACTATTTCATTGTTCTTCTTAGTATTACAAACTAGATTCCGCATAGTTTGTGATATTCTTAATCTTAGTTTCTATTATAGTTGTCTTGGATCTATCCAATACAACTAAGCTTTAACAAGCTAAGTAAGATCTGTTAAGAAGGGATCAACAATTTAGATGCAACCTTCTCTTTGGGTTCTTCATCATCATTACCCAGGTTATCATCTTGATCTTGTGGCATATCCGAATCTGCAACCTCAAACTCTAGTTCCTCTAATTGAACAGACTTTCCAGAAGATTTTGGTTGGGACTTAGTGCCTTTGGATGAGCCAGACTATAATTCTTTAGCTTTAGGACCTTTTGTTGGTTCTGCATCCTTGCTAGTCTTCCTCCTCTTCAAGTCTCGATCTGATCCAGCAGAAGGGTCTTCATCTTTATCTTTGTCTTTTTGGCTTCTCTTCAACGAATACACTTTACCGTAAGTAGAGAAGAGAGTCTTGTCGAGATCATAATATTTTATCAATCCTTCATAGCATTCTCTGTGTTTAGGAGCTGCCAGATATGATTCACTTTTATCTATTTTGTCGATCAGGATCTTCTTCAACTCAAATTCTGTAAGCATTGCAGCAGCCTTATATGAAGATTGTGGTTGAGAAGACTCCTTGGCTAGAACAACATCTTCAAGTGACTCTTTAACCATCTTTTAGATCACCAGGGGCAAAGTTAGACACTTCCTCTAGCAGAATCTGAGGAAGTTGATTCTGGACTTGCTCTGTGATCCTTGCAGTGAGTGACGCCAAAAGGAAGTTCATGAATTCTTCTCTGGTTGCTCCCAGCCTTGCATCTAGATGATCATCAACTAAAGCTGTCACTTGAGTGTGGAGAGGATCCTTTTTGAGCTCAGTAACTTCTTTTTCTAATGTTGTGACTCTATTGTTGAATTGGAAGATGGATGCGAAATTGGGAAGTGCAGATTGAGGATTTATAGCTTCAGTTGTTGGTGGTGGTGTTGGTGTTGATTGTTGTGGTAGAGGAGTGAAGGATGGTAAAGATTATGGGATGACGGTGGAGAATAATGGTGAAGAATCAAAGATAACCGAGACTGGTACTGTAAGGAGTGTGGGTGTTTGCTGGCTTGGTACTTCATGATGGACGTGAACATCCATTGGAGAAACAATTTTAGCATCTGTATGAGGAATATCTGAGAAGTTTAAGAATTTAGCCGCCAAGTCAGATGAATGAGAAGAGCTGGTAACTGGGACTTCAATCTTTTTTGGAATAGTCAAAAGTATCACATGAGCATCTTCTATGACTTGTAAGATCTCCAGGTTCTCATTCCCTTGTTAAACGTTAGTCATTGCAGCATCAGAACCCTCTTCTTGAACAAACTCTTTATTAGTATCAACTGGTTCATTCAGCCTTATATCCACATCATCGTATAGCTGACTGGTAGTGTAATCCATCTCTTCATCACCTTTAGCTTTATCAGTAATCTTTGTTTCATCTTCATTATTAGAATCATTGGACGGGGTTTTAAGAAGTTCGCCCTTTACTTCTTCTTCTTCATCATCTTCATTTTTGTCTTGATCAGATTCGGAACCCGATTCATTCTCATCAGTTTCATGTTCGGAATTTGACTCATTTTCATTGTCTGATTGGGTTTTGTCATCATCAATGTCATTATTTTGATCACTGTCTTCACCACTTAAGTCTTGTTCATTGTTTCTATCATCTTTATCATTTCCTCAAGATTCAGCTTCACTTTCAGATGATTCTTCTTCAGTCACATCGGGAACCCCTAGTTTAACACTAGTTCCTTCACTTGTAACCGAAGGTATGATCTTTACAGCACCAGAACCACTTAGATGAGTCTTGTGAAAGTCCCTCATACTCTTCCTTTGAACTTCTTCAAATTGAGCATCTTCTTTTAAAGCCACTTGAGAAAGTAACTCAATTCCTTTGCCTCGAGTAACATCTACCTTTTCCTTCTTCTTAGACAATGGCCTCTCGGGAGTTTCTCTAATAAAAACACCTCTTGCTGGAGCCTTAGTAGACTTCTTTGCATGTCTCTTTACTCTCTTTGACTTTCCCGTAGGTTCTTCAGTTGAAACTGGGACATTAGTGAGTTTAGGAGAAGTTGGCTTCTTGAACTTTCGTGCCTTCTTAGGAGGTGTAGCTCCTGTAGCAAAACCAAAGTAAGTCTTGTAAGCTTTGGTCTCCTTCATCTCGGAACTTGTCAAAGATTCAAGAAGTATATCACCATAAATTTGAGTTTCTTCTTTTGTAGAGACAAATATTAAAGTGTTAATCAAGTTTTCATCCCTGGAGGTATGCATCCCTATCTTGTTTCTCCAAGAGAGTGTCTTGTCTTGAATAAGGAAGTAGTGAATGATAACTTTAGTGAATCAAGGGTAGTACATCATCTCTTGATTTTTGTAGGCTTTGTTGTCAATCTGGTAAATGAAGTTTGTAAGATATTAGAAATCATAACACAATGGAAGATAGATAGGTTAGCCGAATCTAGAGAGAGAAAGTAGGAGAGAAAGCTTTCTAGTGAGAGAAAATGTTACTTGTATAATGAAATGACTAACCACCTCTTCCATGGCATGGGAGAGGCTTATATAGTGTCTTACAAACTGGCCCATAGGCCTTGGCATGGGCTTACACGTTGGGTTTAATTACCCGACCCAATACCGAATGTCATACGACTAACTATTAACAACGAGCTATAATAAATGGTAAAATACACAGAGTTACAGAGTCTTTTTCTAATATCTAACAATCTCCCCCTAAGGGAGGTCACCCTAGAAAATACTAACTTAAGCTCAACAATCTTTTGATTAATCTTGTGTTCAACTCGTAGTCTTTGATTCTTCACGTGATATCTTATACTTTGATGTAGGGATCTTTGTCTTGTGGCTTGTGATTGTACTTGATATGTGAACTTAAGCTTTCTTGAGATCATCAGCCAAATCTAATCTCTGATCATCATCTTGTGATCTTTTGCTGTCTTGTGGTCTTGTGTATTGCGGACCGACATGCTCATACCTTTCTTGATCTTGTAAACTTGAATAAGTTGTTCTTGAAGTTCTTTAACTTTAATTCTTGGCCACTTCAAGAGAGACATGTGATATAAGAGTTGCGGAAGCTTAGAAAACATATGCTTGAGCTTTCATAATTTCTTTGAATGTGTTGGTCAAGTATGAGCATGCGGTAATGAACTTGTCTCTGCCGAAACAGGATGACACCATCTCCATCTTTATATGAACATGTAATAAAACAGTTAGCAATAAAGAGAAAAATTGGTTTGAAAATCAGTCGACGTGTTACTTAGTGAAAGTGTTTTTGTAACACATCGAGAACTTTAAGCTTTTGTCAAAGTTCATTAACCGTCAATTCATATACTGGAACAAGTTTGATTCTTGTAGAATCGCACCATCGTTTCTTTCTAGTTGACACAAGTTTGATCCATTTAGGATCTCATAAGTCACCTACCAAGAGCTTGTTTGATGTTGGCTCTAGCAGGATTTCCATCTTTACTATGATACTTAGGTATCACTCGGATGTTCTGGCAATACCACAAGGATAATACGTAGGACTCTAATGATAAACCTTGTTTTCACATTGTGTAAAGAACAAGTAAAATGGAATAGTGTCCTAATGAGATTAATTGATGATCTCTTGGCTCTAGACTCAATTATGCGTTTTGGTTTTAGTGATCGGAGGCTGGAGCGGACTGCCACCTTTTCAATATCAACTAACTCGGAGTAAGAAAGTCAATAGATAACGTGTTTAGTCTCCGTGAGAAATGAAACATAAATCTTTTGAGAGATTCTGAGTGGCTATGGAGGGTTGTGCATTGCATCACTGGGTCCAGGACGGATTTCTTCAATGTCAGCAATCATCATTGTGATTCTGACAGTAGATGTATTGACCCGGTTTCTGCCTAAGTGTATGGAGGGCTTCTTTCTTTTCACCCTTTATCCTTACAATTCTTTTTCATTTTTCAACCCCTTCTGTGCTTACCTAGACTTCATGACTAGTACTTTGTTGGTTTTGTTTCAGTACTAGCTCCATCTCAGTCAGCATTATTCCCTTATTCTCCTTTTTTATGTCATACCTAAAGACTTTTACACTAACTAGTGGATTGTCCCTGGTAGATCTCTCCGGTTCTGGCTGGATCATGGAAACTCATACCTAACCTTACCAATCTTATAACTCTGATAAAATTAAATACATGGTCGCTCTTTTTGGTACAGTTTACCTTGCTATAAAACCAATTGAAAAACTCAATCAGGTACTTGTGATATAAATATCAAAGCTTTTAGTACCTTGATTGTTTTTGAATTTTTAGAAATGCTCCCCCTCAACATGTGCATCGATTAAACGAAAGTGGTTAGCACAAGTTTTAGAAACGCTCACACCTTAACGTGAGCATCGAATAAACGAAATTATTTAGCCCAGAGATTAAACGAAAGTGGTTAGCACAAGGAGGATGGAGTATACATATGAGTCCATAAAGTTACATTTTTATCAGTTTTCATATTTAAATCACATTTTCTCCCCTTTTCAAAAATTTCAAACCCTTTGATATTTTGTATATCAATTGATTCAAATATGTTAGAAAACTGGGAGAAAAATGTGTTGATTATTCACAAGCCAAATGAGGAACATATTAATGCTCTCCCTGAATCTATTAGGGTACGTGTGAGTGACGAGTATAAAATTTTTGAAAGATTTTGAGTTTAACGAAAAACTCTTGAAAAACTTTATACTTGTCACTGAACACCTAAAGATACACTACATACTTATAATAATGTACAAGATATATTATACAAGAAATAAGATGATATTGACATGAGTATCAGAATGATGAAATCATTCAGTTCTCTGAATAAGTCTATAGTCAACATCTCTTAGTCTTCCACCAACAAAGCTTTCGAGACTCCTGAATATTCTCCTAATCTTGAGTCTTCTCTTGATCACCTCCATAAACTCCTTACTCCTCCTTCTATCGACCTCAGACTAAATTCTTGTTTCCATGCCTGGATTGAATTTGAACAGCTTGAAGTCTTTAAACATGTGATCCAGCTTATCCAGAATCCTATTCAACGTGCCATCACTGAACTTGTGCACCTCAGTATCTCACATCATCTTCTTCTGATCATTTCTGTCTCTATAGATTACCGCCCTCGGCTTGCTGACTATGGTGTAATCTTCTTTGAACAGAAAGTCAGATGCATCCTAATCTGGTTGAGTGAGATTGAGTTTTGTTTGATAACTTTTAATCTCGAGCTGCAGATCTTCCACACACTTTCTAATGACGATGTTCCTTATCCACAGGTTAACTGCGTTAAAGAGATGAACTTTGTCGGCACCAAATAAATGATTGAGCTGACCTTGAAGATGAAGTAGGTACATATCTTCAAAATCATTCGGATGCAGATTTTTGAAGTCAGCCTCCAAGATCTTGTATTTCTTGTAGTCAGCTCTGCGAAGAACAATCTCTTTTAAGAAGGTATACCCGTATCTTTCATAAGTCTTGAGATTGACTACACTGAGAATCCGCATGTGAGATCTGACTGTACTGCGACCAGAGGGGGCACTGTGTCTTGTGATGTAGAATTCTTTGCACTTAAACCACCAGTGGGAGATACCGTAAGAACCATTAATATCATACTCACGTTCACTCTCAATCCATAGTGACAGTACTAGTTCTTCAAGCCCAAAATTTAGATAGTTGGCTACCTTCAGCTTGGATATCGATAGAGCACTTCTTCTTTCTTTGCTGCCTAACACAAGGTATTCCAGATCCTTATTGAAGAAGAATTATGATTGAATTATTACCTGACCTGGTGGACCTCCGAGAGGCAATGGTTTGCACACGTCAAGCACAACTCGATGACCTTCAGGATTAACCAAATCAACTTGATCGGTAACCAGCAAGTGACACTCTTCCATCTAAAACTAAAGAGAAATGCTGTTGTTGTGAAATGGTCAAACTACCTTAAAAGCTAGGCCGTCTAAGTCTGCTTTGCTTAGTTTCTTCTTTCCAATCTATTTGCAGTAACAGTTGATGAATAAACTCATATCGCTAGTCTGCCTTAGTAGCTTGTATTTATATGGATCTTGATACGAGCTGGCAAGTGCGTTGGCCTAATTGTTCTTAGTTTTTGGTAAATCATTCGGAGGAATGACCCAGTCTGGTTCTGGAATTGCTGGTCTGTCTTCCTCCAGAGCAGGCTTCAACCAATCTGGTCTGGACTTGATCTTGAGAAGATGTGTAGTATCAGTGTCCTCTGAATCTGATATATTCACATCATCTGGTATAGGCACGTCATTAACTGGTTGTTCAGAGTGAGGAGCAGACTTCTGCTTAGATGAGCTAGAATGAGCTTCTCTAGTATCAAAAGTTTTCTAGGCTGAGGATTGAGGAGCTGGAGGCTGTGTTGAACCTAAAGCATCAGAATCATGTCATTTCTTCTTGCTCAGATCTAAATCTGGTGGAGGAGGAGGAGGGTCTTGATCGTCACGTCGTCTCTTGCGAGACTTGTCCTTTTCAACAAAGAATTCAACCCTCTTCGACCGTTCCATAGACGCCTCAAGAGCTTCATAGAGAGCAACATGTTCAGGAAGTGATCTGTATGTACTACTCTCAAACATCTGTTGGTGAAGAATATCTTTCATATCAGCTTCGGGCAGTTCTTTGAAGTGATCTCTGAGTGGAGCTTAAAGAGCTACGTGTACAACCTCCTTTACAACTTCATTGACTATTTGATTGATCTTGTGAGGCAAATCCAGAAGCTCTAAAGTGAAAACCCTGGATCCAAGATTCTAAGTCATGTTATCAAGAGTCTTTCTCTTTTTCTCAAAGACAGAGAATTTCTGTTCAAGTGCTGTAACACGCGCAACTAACTCTGAATCTATTATGCTTTGTTGTTGTGGAGGAGGTGGAAGTGTAAGGGTTGTTTTTGTAGTCGTTGTTGTAGCTGTAACGGTTGGTGCTTAAGTGGTAGAGGATACAGGTTTAGGAGGTAAGATATCAATAACCGGTGTGAATAGTGGTGGAACTAAGGAAGACGCTTGATGAATTGGAACAGTGACCATGGAGACCACTTCTGCTTCTACATTGAGTGTTCCCGGTTCATCTTCAGTTGATTTGTCATTTAAGAACTGATCCCTAATAGTATATGCATCATCCAAATTCTTCTTTGAAGAGAGAGTCCCAGATGAACTTAGTGGATCCTCTAAGATGACATGTTTATCAGCTAAAAATTTCAAGCTTTCATGAACGTTGGGGTACACATTAGCCATGAATTCTTCGTGCGTGGGCTCAGGGTTTGGTCCAGTAAGAGCCGCACGGCTTTCTCCAGGGTCTGGTCTAGCCTAGTCTTCGTCCATCTTATCATCATCAGGTGGGGGTCGATACTCGGGTGTTTTACCAGGGTCTGATCCATCCTGGCCTTCATCAATCTTAGCTATCTTTTCTTCTAGATTCGCCAAGTTAGCCACATCTTTACTTTGTTCTTTACCAATCTGCAGTATCTCAGTATCACCTCCACTGTCTGTCTTGTCTATATCAGCACTTGTTTCAGCATCCGTAGGAGACGGAGAATCACGAACTATATTAGCAGATGTGTCATCATGTGGTTGTGCAGAGGGTCCAGTTGATGCCTCTTCAGTAGCTGGAGTCCGCCTCTGGAATATAAATTGGTCTGTGGCACTTCTCCTTTTTTGCGTGTGCAGAGCTAATAGTAATTGTGCAGCTTGTTCTTCAGTTGCAATTGCCTTTCCCTTGCCTTCAACCACAGGGAGTGGTCGGTTCATAGCCTCACGCTACAGTGTTCTCGATTAGCCACTACCACCCACTTGAGCTTGACCCTGTGCCTGAAACGAATTCCAGACTAGTTTGAATAGCTCTTTCGACATATATTCTTCCCCTTTTTCCTTGTATGTTCGGGTTCGGGTTTGGGTTCAGGTTCAGGTTCAGGTTGAGTTGGTTAATCTTCATCAATGAGTTGGAGAGAACTCTTTCCATTGCGAATTTTCTGCACTTTTCCCATTTTTAAATGCTTTGCAGGAGAAGGCTTTGCTGATTTTTACCTGTGTTACCTTAGGTTTTAGTGCAGGTGCTGGTTTGCTTGACTTCTCTTTAATAGGCTTTGGCTTGAGTTGCTTAGCAGTTGAGGTTTCTTTGTTCTCCCTTTTCGGCTGTAATTTTTGATCATTGCTTTGCAAACCATTTCCAGTAAGCATTGTAGTATGGTGCGTTCCTGATATTGTTCGAGATCAGCTCGTTAGGAATTGGCATTCTAAATACTTCATCTTCTTTACCTTTGGGAATGAATTTTTGATTACCAAGTCTGAGATCTTCTTCAGCAAGATGAAATGGAGATGCTGATCTTTGGTGAATGTTATGAGTTCTTCCCAAATGACAGATAATTAGCTTTGTGAATCGACAATAAGGAATAACATGAGGCTTGACCTTCCTGCCCTTCTTAGTAGGACTGCCTAGATTGGCCTTATCAGTACGAAAAGTCTAAATAGCTTGTATAAATTCTTCCCACATAAGTTTAGCATAGTCAACATTTATACTTGTAATAATACCCCAAAGCATCTGTAGTACTGGGTATCTGGGCCTACCAAACCCAGAAGTCTTTCCTGTGAGACATTGGTTGATCATTAACAGTATTGTTCTCTAGGGCTGATACATGTTATTCACCGCCATTCTTGACACAAAGTGAATTTCCTCTGTATACCCCAGCTCATTCACAAAGTCCATGATTGCATCACCCGACGGAGGTGACACAAACTGATGAGCTTGATCAATGGGTGTTATCTCTAAAGCTTCCCTCAGAAGATTAGTGTCCAATACGAATCGGGTTTCATCCAACTAAAAACTATAAGCTCCAATCTTTGCCTCATATTCAAGTGTATTCCAAAACTGTTGAATGTAGATAGCTGGAACAGAAGCTGAGGCAGTGAATGCTCTGAAGAAGTTTGTGTTATGCAGGATATCCACAAAGATCTAAAAGATTGGATTCTTTTGCTTCTTTTAAAGATCCAAGACAAAGTTGCTCTTTCCAATAGGCACCCATGCAGCAAATGGAAGTATCTGATCATCAGATCTTGTGGGAGCAGGAGCGGGAACATTCTCATTAGCCATGTTGTCTGCACAAAGATATTAGTAGAGATAGGCAGACATAACATATAGTTGATGTTAGATGAGAACATTAGTCATGATGATTGACATGCTTTGATTGATTACAGTGAGATTAAGTCAACTTTGGTCAAAGACATCAGATGAACACTTATAAGTTAACAAGTCTCGGATGGGAGTTAACTAGGTAATTGTGTCATTGGACTAGGCCGTGAGAGGGTATTGGGACTAATGGGCCAAAACTTTGAAATTCTGGCCCAAACCGCTACCCTCTTGACACCAAACCACTACGAGGTGGAATGAGCAAACTGCTATGAAGTGATTTGAACAAACCGCCACGAGAAAAATTCAGTCAAACTGCTATAAATAGTTAATTCAATTTAATCAAATCGCTATGACCAAACATCTACGAATATTATATTCATTTTAATCAAATCGCTATGATCAAACAGCTACAAATATTATATTTATTTTAATCAAATCGCTATGACCAAACAGCTACGAATATTATATTCATTTTAATCAAACCGCCATGACCAAACCGCTATCAATATGTTAATAAATATATCAAACCGCTACCAGTTAAGAAAAAATTAAAATAGCGGTTTGGATTATTTTAATAATAAAAATAATCTTCATCAAACTGCTACCACGTATCGGTTTGCCTGCTTATAATAATATATTTATTAATCATCAAACCGCTATCAGGCATATCTAAGCAAACCTCTATCAGGCATATCTAAGCAAACCGCTATCAAGCATCTCTAAGTAAACCGCTATCAAGAACGAATAGCAAACCTCTACCAACAACATAAAAGGCACACTCATTCGAATACCACTTTAAGCACTACGGGACATGCACTCATGGCATACAATACATTCCTAAGCATAAGTAACATATCACAAACACGCTACAACAACGAACACCATTAGTTGACTTTCAAAAGTCAAACCTTAAACAAAAATTAACAGATCAGGCAATATATTGAAGAGAGATCTCAAATAGACATTCAAATAACATCATCAAACCTTAATGAACATATCCCAGCAACATAAACACGCATGTGAACACTAATGATGATTTTGATCAAAAACACATGCTAAATCAACCATGGACCACACATATGTTTGATTTAATCCTAACCGCACCTATCCCACCACTCAATTACACATTCCAAACATCATTTAAAATTTTCAAAACCCCAAGTCTATTTTCTAGAGATTCTACACACTTGAATGAATTTTAGATTGATTCCTTTCATTTACAGATAAATCTAAGGTTGTAAAACATCATATTATCATTACCTTAGCACAGAAAAGCCTAGAAATCAAGATTGATGGTGGCGAGTTGGTGGTGGCGGTTTGCGTCACTACGTGTGTGTGTTTTTTAAAGTTTGACCAAAAGTGTAAGTTTGACCAAAATGTCAAACCGCTACCCTTTTATAATAAGGGTTTTGGAAATGGCAGAATTGGTCCCTAGGATTTCTATTTCCTTCTATTTTTGCCTTAAAGGTTTTCTAAGGTTAAATAATTTTGAAAGATGACAGGTTTAGTCCTTGTAATTAATAAGATCTAGGAAACACTTAGCAAATTGCACATAAGTCCCTTTACTTTCTAACAAATGATTGTTTTAGCCCTTTGAGTTAAAATTAATTAACTCCCCCTCAAATTATAACCCCGTATGACTACCAAACCTTTTCCATTAATTGTGTGATGTGATTAGAGGTAAGTTTGATGCAATAAACTTGAAATCACTCTCCTCCTTAAACAATGACCCGTTTTTATTGAAAGAGTTGTAGTCGTTGTTTGAGTTGAAAAGTTTATTATAAAAGCCTGAACTGATGAATTTTCAACAACACTTTTTCCACCGTGATTAACTCAAATAAGTTTGAAGAATCAATTAAGAAAAAATTTAGTTATACAAAGGAAGACTTCTCTTCCGATTAAGAAATAGCGCACTAAAACGTACATTAGATCTGTGATGCACGGATATAAAGTAATCCATGCCCAGGAGAAATTAATCACCCGTTGTCAGGAACAACTGTCTTTTTGACGACATGCAGTCCTCAGGTTGAAAAATGGGTTGCTATCGGAAATAATAGCAAGCCATAAAGAAATGTTTTAAAACAATTTGAACTTCCGCTCGAACTTCATTTAAAGACCTGTGTCATTATTGAATGACATTTCTAGGTCCGTAAATGTTATCGATTTACAAAAGACATGTCCTGAAAAATATTTTTGGTATTTTCAAATTTTCTAATTTTTATGGTTTTTGTAGGATTTATATTTTTGTATTTTGTTTTTGTGTTTAATTATATACAAATATACATAGGATATAGGAAGACCATCCTTTACTCCTCTTCTCCTTCCTGAAGACTTTTAAGGGTTTCCAGAGTCATACTCTTTATACCAAGTCACGGGAGTAGAAATTCGAACCGCTCTCTTGGTAATGCCTTGGTGAATATGTCTGCAAGCTGATAATCCGTTGTCACGAAGTACAATTCAACCACACTCTTTTCAATATGCTCTTGTATGAAATGGTGTCGTATGTCAATGTGCTTGGAGTGGGAGTGCTGGACATTGTTGCAGCAGAGAGCAATGGCACTGCGGTTATCACAATACAAGGGAATCTTATTGAAGGCAAAACCGTAGTCTGTAAGTTGTGACCTCATCCAAAGTATCTGAGCATAGCATCCAGACATGGCAATGTATTCAGCCTTTATGGTTGAGATCGCAATGCTCTTCTGCTTCTTTGATGACCAGGTGACTAATTTATCTCCAATGAACTAAGCACTTCCTGATGTACTTCTTCGTGTATCCTGACAACCTGCATGATTCGCATCTGCATAGGCCGTTAGTGCCATAGCGGTGTCTTTCGGATATCAAAGTCCCCAATTAATGGTTCCTCTAAGATACCGAAAGACCCGTTTAAGTGCTTCAAGGTGCTTTTTGGTAGGCGATGCCTGATACCTAGCACACATGCATACAACGAAGACAAGGTCGGGTCTGCTGGCAGTGAGGTACATTAGGGAGCCGACCATACTACGAAATCAAGTCTGGTCAACCAGAATCCCTAAGGGGTCCTCATCCAGTTTAAGTCGATCCACCATTGGTGTATCGACAGGGTCACACAAATCCATCCCAAATTTCTTCAAGATTTCTAGAGCAAATTTTGATTGATTAATTAAAATGCCTCCGGGACTTTGAGAAACTTGTAATCCTAGGAAAAAAGACATTTGTCCCATCATTGACATTTGGAATTTTGAACTCATCTCAGTGGAAGAATATGTTTGCCAGTTTTCAGAGTGAATAATGTTAGATCAATTGCACCCTTGGAAAATTTGTTGTCTAGAAGAAACCTTGACAAGGTGTCATACCACGCCCGAGGAGCATGCTTTAAACCATACAGAGCCTTCTTCAGACGATAAACATGTGACGGATGATCTGGATCAACGAAACCCTCTGGTTGACTAACATAGACTTCTTCCTTCAACTCGCCATTCAGGAATGCGGTCTTGACATCCATATGGTAGATGGTCATGTTCTTACTGGCGGCATTAGCGATGAAGATTCTTATAGACTTGATGCGTGCAACCGATGCAAATGATTCTTTGAAATCAATTCCATCCTCTTGTCGATATCCCTTGGCCACCAACCTAGCCTTGTTTTTCGGAACATCACCGTGCTCATCAAGCTTAACTTTGTAAATCCACTTGAGTGCTATAATCACGGCACAGTCTGGTCATGGTACTAATTCCCATACTTAAAGTTGATCAAATTCATGAATCTCGTTGGTGTGTAATCAAATTTATATACTTATTATATTAATCCCGTAAGAATCCTTTCCAAAATACTTCTCAACCAAGAGAAATATAAGGTAAAAAGCATCGGTTGTAGGTTTTTTTCTGGTGGATACCGGTCAAGAAGGATTGCCAATAATATTATCCAACGGGTGATTTTTGCTCCATTTTCGGAGATGGTGAAGTGTTTGAGAGACATAAGGAGATTTGGTTGAACTAAGATTCATAGTTGATGATGCTTCAAAACCTAGGTTTCGGAGCAAACATGGTTTCTGAAGGGGGTCATTGTTAATAGGAAGCAAAATGATTGTCTTCCAATGAGAGGGTAGGATTCGCTGCAAATACGCTTGATGTAAGCTTGGAGATTGTAATGCCAAAGATGACGGTGAATGACTTGGAGAAGGTGCATCTTGATCAATGGTAGTAGATGAAGGTGTACCGGTTGAGTTGACTGAAACTTAAGCTGTTGGAGCATGAGAAATGGGTCTTTCAACACGAGGAGGTTCTAGGTATTCATCGAACATTGGTTGGAATAAAATCTCCAGATCTTTATTTGTGGGGGGTACATAAGGAGCAACAGGAACCGGATTTGGTACGAGACCTGAACTTATCTGTCCAGGCGTCAGAAAAGTAGGAGCGGGTCTTGTACTGAGTTGCACATAAGCCATCTGCTCAGTCAGCTCATCGAATTGCACATGAATAGTTTCCATAATACGTCAGGTTCTAAGATCAAAGATCACAAAGCATGAAGGAACAAGCCTACAACGTAGACAGAGACAAAGATCACAAGAGCTTAACGACAAAAGCAATCTCATTGATCTCATGAAGGAGTGTCACAATGAACTCACTTCGGGGGAGATTGTTAGCCTCAAAATAATGAGTCGAACAATGGAAGTTCGTTCATAACTATATTAGGTCTCAGTCATTAAATAATTATACGTTGTAATAGGCTACACGGGTAAACGGGCTCTTAAATGTAATCTAACCGGTCACGTGTATCGGGCGAAAGCCCAAGTAATCCCGAGCCCGGCCCGTAGAAATACCAAGGCATGAAAGCCTCTTGGTATTAAGTATAAATACCCCTCTCCAAGTATGGAGAGGGGGTTGATTCTTGTTAATTCTCATATTGTAATTTTGCAAGTAATCATCCAACTCTCATTTTTCTCTCTATCTTTCTCTCTCTAACTTCTCTCTACAATTCTTCCAATTCTTCTCATCTTATTTTTCTTGTTTCAATAATGAAGTGAAAGTGATTAAAGGTAACCGACATTTGGTATCATTCGCCACGGGTGGGTTTGGTTTTTATTTCGTTGTGGTTATTTTGTTATCTTTTTTGGTTTTGTTTGTGGTTTCGAGTTTGGAGTTCCTTGGCTCTCGAGTCTTTCTATGTGATTATTTCTTGCGTTGCTAAGCCAAACGCAAGGACGGAAAGAAGATTAAAAACGTGGAAAGTAACTGTTTGGACCTAACGAGTTCTTGGTGTCTCAATCGAACGAGCAACATTTAAAGAGGATCGAACGAGTGACATCAACAAAGATCGAACGAGCAAGTTTTAGTTTGGACCGATCGAGTAATCTCTCTTCGAGGACCGAACGAGTGCATTCTCAGTGTGAACCGAACGAGCAAACTCCTCAAGGATCGAACTAGCTTATACTCAAGGATCGAACAAGGATAATCGAACTAGGAGGATCGAACAAGAGTGAATCGAACGAGCTTACTCCTTCAAGGATCGAACTAGGAGGATCGAACAAGAGTGAATCGAACGAGTGGACTTTTAGTTTGGATCAAACGAGTGGACTTTTAGTTTGGATCGAACGAGTGGACTTTTAGTTTGGATCGAACGAGTGGACTTTTAGTTTGGATCGAACGAGTGGACTTTTAGTTTGGATCGAACAAGTGACTTTTTAGTTTGCATCGAACGAGCGTAATCGAACGAGCGGACTCGAACGACGGGACTCGAACGAGCGTAATCGAACTAGAGGACCGAACTAGTGTTTCCTTTACAACCGAACAAGGATAATCGAACTAGTGAAATCCCTAATGGATCGAACTAATGGACCGAACTAGTTGATTTAGAGGGGATATACATGTACTTTTATACTTGATGCTATCAGCGTGTCAACTTCCAGGGGGAAGTAGTTTATACTACTTCACTTAGTATGGTTTGTGAAGTATTCTGCATGCGTGAGAAGAACTGTTGCTGATCCTCTTCATGTTCCCCAAACGGAAATCTCCAAGACCGAATTCCGAGACAGTAAGAAGCAGTATTAGATGGTGTGGTTACTGTTTCTTCTACTAAATTCAGATGTGCACTTAATGTCAATGTTAGGAGAATCGGTGTCAAGCTACATCAACGTTCAGAATATCTCAAGATACGGATGTTGTTTGGGGGAAGCTGATACAAACTTCGCCAAAAAAAGAGTCTATGAAGAAAGCTTTTAAGACAGCCTGCATGAAGTGGGGGAAGTTTAATCTAACCATTATACTACAATGGTTTCCAGAACAAGACAGACAAAGAAATCCAAGCTGGAGTACAAGTATCCAAGTCAGAAACAAAGACGTCATCTCAGTCATTGGAAGCGCCTGAGTCACTTATTTTGTTGTAGTTGTACTTGATAGGAACATTGTATTAATCCGAATGCCCACATATTGGGGAAGATTGTAGCCTTAAAATATGCGGCTATACGAAATTAACATTAGATTATATTTAGCCGGACACGCAAGGGCTAAAAAAAAATAAAAAAGAATGTCAAGTGTATAAATTAGATCTATCCTGGGCATATATATCCCCTCCATACTTCCATGGAGGGGTGAGGATTCATTTTGTATTTGTGTGTGTTTTTTCTCTCTCTAAAACACACACATCTTCCTTTTCTCTCACTAATAATATGCTTTCTATTTTGTTTCAATCCTCCTACCTCCGGACATTCATGTTACTGTAATCCTTATGCATACAGAATGCAAGTGGGAATTGCCTTGTAGTGTTTGTTTCCTACGTTGGTAAGCAAGTAAATGTCGTTCCTGAGAGGGTGTTACATATTGCTCAGTTATTACAGTTTTACTATACTAATGTTTTTAGTTTGTTGTACAGGCATGAACAATAGGATGTATGAGCCTAGCTTAAAGGGCATGTTCTCGTCTAAAGTGAATATCTTTCGTGTGTTTCCATTGATAACCAACATTGGTAAGCACTTTTCCTGTTGCTTTCCACACTTGCTTAACTTGCTTAGGTTTCCAAACTTGCTTAACTTTATGCACAAAACATTATTAAACAGAGGGGGATCATTCACGAGTGCGAAATAATTAACCATACACATATCATGATTTGCAAAAATTAAGCATTTGTTATATGTCTTGCAAACATAATAAGAATTCGAATTAATTACAGTACGCTTAGATCTAATACTAGAATCAACACGATTTGTGTTTTTCAAACTAGATTTATTGGTCCTAGGGAGTTCTTCTACTTTCTTCTTGTTGACACTTTCTAGCACGAGATCCAATTTTTTCTTGGTATTACATCCTAGGCTTTGATCCGCTAGCGTAGTAAACAATTTACTCTGTAGAATAATAACAGGGACATTAGTCTTTTGAATGTCAGTTGCGCTACATTGTTTGTGTGTTGTTATCATTTGAAGTTTCACATTGGTCCTTAAAAGTAACTTGCTTTTTCCTAGTTAAAGGGGTAGAAGCATGCTTCTTATCTCGTTTATTAAAGTCTTTCGGATAAGTGCCAATCACATATTCTAATAGTTCCTGAGAGTGTTTAGTATAAAGGCAAGCAGATGCAAGTGATCTATCTAATGGTCTTTCAACCTTAGCTTCCTCTACTATCTCGCGAAGGGTTTCTACACTTTCCTTAAGATGTTTGAGATAATCTAGATGAACTTCCCTATTGTTCCTATTGCGAGGGGGGATTGGTTCAACATCGATAACATACCTACCAGGTGCAAGAACTCTTGGTTTTACAGAATCCATAGTGATGCATTTCATATTTTCATGTACTTGGGTTTCAGATTCTCATTTTCGTTAACAAGGCAGTTGTCTGTTCGATATGTTTAGCACGCGTGATCTTAATAGAATCATACAATTCCTTGTAATGCTGCTTAATTTTTGCATTCTCGGCCCTGAAAAGCTCATTTTGTTCTTGAAGAACTATGATTTTTTCAGTTAATTAAGTGATCTGAAAATCTAAGGCCCTGAAATCAAGAGTAAGGTCTGCTTCACTACGGGTCTCCATTAATTGAGAGATTTGCATTCTCAATTTTTTGATGGCGTTGTCCTTTCCTTGAATGGAAGCTTTTATTTTTTCGATTACAAAGACTGAGTCAAAATCAGGAGCATCCCGAGGGGGTTGAGAAGTGTTGTTTCCAAAACTTTCTTTAAGGTGTTGATACTTTAACTGTAAATTTAAGTGATTTACCTCAAGGTTAGAAAAACTTTTTACTAATTCATTATGATCATCCTTTTGAATCTTATCATTTAATTTAGAAAGCTCTGCTTCAAGTTCCAGACAACGTGCTTGAACAACAGTGTGGGCATCATACATTTCAGTGAATCTAGAGACAGTAAGCTCAGAATTTGTTGCAATATAAAAAACTTCTTTGGACAAGCAATCAGCAATTAGATTGTCATTTGCAATGAGAAGATTTTTCCGCTCAATCGCATCATACTTCCTATTCACAACATTTTGGTCAACCTCAGCTTCTAATTCTTAAAAAATTTCTTTCATTTCTTTGATTTCTTTAGTGAGAGCCTTTTGAATACCCTTAAAATGTTCTTTAAGTGTTTTGAAAAATGGAATGACCTCAGTGAGATAACATTCCTTGGTTTGTTCAAAGCCCCTTTCCCCTTCAGTGAGACCCATTGGTGTAATTCTCTTTTTATAGGTTTTTTCAAATTCCGAAAAAAGTTGTATAAGTGCAAAAATGTTAATTTTCACTTGACTTTTTGTTGGAAGCACCCTGGGGACAAGCATTGCAGGTGTATTGAGATGATACACCATCAACGCTTTGATTGGTCTTGAAGCTATGGTCTGCTCTTTCAGAGATTTGGCTTTCATCTTGAGGACATCCTTGGACCAAAATATCTGTTCGGGGGTCAGTTGTGTCTGTGGAGTGAAGGTCGCTAGATAGTTCTCTTTTAAGTAATCTGGGGGTCGAATGTTAATGTTTTGTTCAGTCCACAGAGGGGTTTTCATTTTGTCATTCATTTTCTTCCTAGTGATTTCAGCTATCTCTAGGGTATCCTCTGAGTTGTGTACTATGGCCGGGACATGATGGGTTTTGATAATTTCATGACCATTATATAGAGCAGGCTGAACTTGCTTTGCACGGGTGAGACATAATGGGTTCTTATAGCCAATGGCTACCTTTCTCTGTTCATCATAATAAGGTTTTGGTTTACATAACATGTGAACTGTTTGAAGAGACTGGTCTTGTTTGAATAATTTATCCTCGACCTTTTCTTTTAATGCTTTCATGTCCAAAAATTCTTCCAGGTATTTGTTTTCTTTCTGTTTAAAATCCTTTTTCAAAGACGTAACTTCTTCTACCATTGACTTGTTATGGTTGATGGTAGAGTTAAGTTGCATTTTTACAGAATGAAGTTCCTTTTTCAAATTTTCTTCCTTAATATTATGGTCAGTGATAACTATTCTTAATTGTTCCTCAATCTTTTATTCTCTTTCAGTTAATTCAAACTTGGCCCGTCTTTCATACAGTTCAACTTGTTCCTTATATGTCGCAAGTTCAGTGGTCAATGATGTATTAACTACTTTGTACTGCGCATTCGCAGAGACACTTTGGGCTGTCTGTTTATGCATTTCATTAATTATCATCATGTATGCATCATTTGGTACAGAAGATACATTACTTTGTACAACTGGCACTGCGTTGTCCTTTACATACTGATCACATGGAATCATATTACTATCACTCGTATAATCAGCATGTGAGTCAACAACGTAGTTTGGTTATACATCATCATGCATCTCGTGTACTTCATGATGCTCGCAAATAGCATCCTGATAGCTGTCATGATCTGGTACCTTAGATAGAATGTCTGAATCATATGACGGACTAACTTCATCATCAACTGGATCTGCTGATGAGAGATTTTCCATGAACATGGTCTGTGTAGTGGGAGCCTCATCAACATCAGAATCAAATGCATCACAATCATCAGCTTGAAAGACATTATCCACGTTGAGTGCCAAATCTTGAACCGGTGGCTCATACACATCCTCATCAATGGTAGTATCATGACCACATGCAAGAAACATCAACTGTTCTTTATCCAAAACCACACCATTTTCTTTAGCTTACATCAGCAACATCTTGTCTTTGAAGTAATCTGAATTCTGTGGTCGCTTGGGTTGAGAGCAGTTCCTTGCAATGTGTCCTATACCATTGCAGTTATAACACTTAATCTGTCTAGCTTGACCAAGATTTGCATTCCCAACTCTATTCTGAACCCCTCCATTACCAGCTACACTTGTGCCCTTTGGATTGTTCCCATGACCTCTGTTTTGTCGACCCTAAACATTCTGAACAACAACCCTGTCGTCTTGAACTGTGGCTTGGTTCCATGTGTTTGAAGAGGTTCTGAGTTGATTGTTAGTTTGAGGGAGGTATGTTTTGTATGATTGGGTGAGTTGGGCAAGTGTGTTGTTTAAGTTCTCAATCAAATTGTTCATTGGAGAGAGTCCTGAATCAAGTTGTGTGTTATCAACAAAGTGTGGTTGATATGTAACTGGTGGAACATGTGTGGATGGTGGAGTGGTAGATGATTGTGAGGAGTACTGCTGAGGTGAAACATTGGACATCAAGGCGAGAGGATCAACCGTGTGTTGAGTGAATCGTTCCAACATCATTTTGTTCTCATAGGCATGTGCCTCGTGTTGCTTCAAATAAGCATACAGCTGATCATAGTTGGATTCTTTCAATCCTCTATTCAGTTTCACTGCTGTTATGAATCTATCCCATTCAGGCAACATGTTATTAACAAACTTTGAATTCAACTGCATTCTAGGCATGGTCATCTTGATGTTTTGCATGTCATTAATGAGCTTGGTAAACCTGACATAGTAATCGTGAATGGTTTCTACTTCGTTTTGACAAAAGTGTTCAAAGTCATCGTACAGTTGTGATTCATGATCTTCTTTTGTTAATTCAGAACCTTCCAGGAGCATCTTCACATTATCCCAAATGTCTTTTGCATCAGTGCAATCATTAATGAGAGTATAGATGTCTTTTGGTAATCCTTGAAGTAGGATATTTGTTGCACGAATGTCAGCGTTATACCTATCCTTATCTTCAGGTGAAAGGTCCGAATAGACTCGAGCTCGTTCTGGACCTAGATGTAGGGCACCTTCATTTCCTTCAGCAAGTGTTTCTCAAAATGTTCCCATCTGAAAAGGTCCTTCATCAATCGACTTCAGGATGTTCACCCCATTCTCTTTACCCCGACAATACAGTCGTATACGTTGTTGCCATGATGCAAAGTCAGTCCTATCAAGCATAGGTGGTCGGGTATCGAAACTGGCACATTGGATATCTTCTGAGAGATTAGCCATCTTAATTGATTGTGAAATGATTTAAGTTGATCGAACAATGATTAGTGATTGTATGTTAAAAGTGGTGATGTAAAATTAAGTGTTTTTGTTGTTTTGGTTTATAAAGGTTTAAGTTTGAAAGTAGTTTAAATGTCAACGTAGTCCAATAGACCAAATCAGTGTCTCAAACCGCTAGAATAGGAACCAAACTGCTATTGTCAAACCGCTATGTTTGGTAAACCGCTATGAAGACCAACTGCCAAACCGCTACCTAGAAAAGAAATGGGCTGAGGTTTGTTTCCCAAATCGCTATGAGAATTAATATTTAAAAACCTGTAAACCGCTATGGTATCAAATCGCTGTCAGCACTAAACCGCTACTAGGAAAATAGGTAAACCGCTATGAAGATAAAATACCAAACCGCTACCAAGAAATGAAATTGGCAGAGGTTTGTTTCCTAAATCGCTATGAGAAAATGTCTTCAAAAACCTATAAACCGCTACGGTATCAAACCGCTATGATTACCAAACCTCTACTAGTGAACCGCTACACTAAAAGACAAACCATTACTGACAAACCTCTTCCTAATAAGACAAACCGTTGTCAGAAACGATAAACTGCTAGCATAGTGTACGACCCTAACAAACCACCAGAACAGTGTACTTTCCTGAAAAACCTCCAAAACAGTAAACCAAACTGCTACGATTAACAACAAACAGAATACCAAACCGCTGCGATGAACTACAAACTTTTACACCTTAAAACACCTAAAAATCACCCTTTTGAACGTTTTGAATTGGATTCTTTTGCACAAATGAGTACTAGAAGGCTATAGCAACTACAAAAACATGAATTTTAACATAAGAACCGTGAAAATCAATGATACTCAAGAACAAGAGCTAAAACCTCCTAAAACTCAACTTTTGATCTAAACCAATCACTAAAACGCACACACAAATGATCTAATCATCCCATGAGCTCTGATATCAATTGTAGGATATTGGAAATCATAACACAATGGAAGATAGATGGGTTAGCCAAATCCAGAGAGAGAAAGTAGGAGAGAAAGCTTTCTAGTAAGAGAAAATGTTACTTGTATAATTAAATGACTAACCACCTCTTTCATGGCATGGGAGAGGCTTATATAGTGTCTTACAAACCGGCCCATAGGCCTTGGCATGGGCTTACACGTTGGGTTTAATTACCCGGCCCAATACTGAATGTCATACGATTACTATTAACTACGAGCTATAATAAACGATAAAATACACGGGGTGACCGAGTCTTTTTCTAATATCTAACAAAGTCTTCCCAAAGTAGTTCAACATAGTCCACATTCTTCTGATGGTACATACCCTAAAGGATTTGTGCTCTGGAGAGACGAAGCTTGTCAAGACCAGTTGTCTTTCTAGATAAACTTCTGTTAATGAGAACAAAAAAAGTTCTCCACGGTTGATGCATCTGATCAACAACAACATCATTGAGTGAATGGATTTCCCCAGTGTGACCAAGATCTCTTAAGAAAGACACAATTTCATCATCAGTAGGAAGTGCATCAAAGTCTTGTCCCTGTACTTTAGGGCAGATCTTAAAGATATCTTTAAAGATTTCCAGAGTGATTTTGAATCTCTTCCTTTTGTCTAGTTTGAATCTGTAGAAAGTGTCAAGCTTGTAAACTGAATCCTAAAATTGATGCATATAAACTTCTAGAACATCTGCAGTGATGAGAAATGCAGAGTAGCATGGAGTGAGAGCAAGAGCATCTAGAACGACTTAAATTGTGGGTTCTCTTTATATCTTTCTAAGATTGAGTCTTCCGTTGCATTTCCCAATCTCCAGTCTTTTCTCCTTGGGAACAAGTTTAAGATCAAGTTTTGCTTGTTGAGCAATAATGGAAGACATGATTCTGCTAAGATTTATCACATACAGTTCATATACAAGCAAATATATATATATATCACTAAAAGACAATACAAGACTGATTTACACAAGGAATAATGTACACAGATGCTTAGCAAACTCTTAACACACATAAAACTAGGAGAAACACATAATCCAACTTCACACTAACTATAGGCAATCTATAGAAATCAAGGCCAACACTAAAGATTTCTAAGGATAAACTAGACCTAAATTAATCACTAAGTGATAAGTTAAGGTTTGATTATACTTAGATTAGGTTATGATATTAGATTACCAAGATTATGAGATTAGTTTTCCTAGAAAAAATCAATTATAGTTCACCTATAGAATGTGTATAATTCGCCTGTATTAAACCCAGTGTATAGTTCACATGTGAATGCATGTATAATTCGCCTACATTAACATGTATAGTTCGCCTGTGTAACACATAGTGTATAGTTCGCCTATGTATTCAGGTATAGTTCGCATGTGTTAACAACCAGTGTATAGTTCGCCTATTTAACTATTCATAGTTCGCCTGTGTTAAGATTTGTGTATAGTTTGCTTATGTAAGGATGTATAATTCGCCTTTGTAAAACTTACACCAACATTTTACACCTTCTTCAAGCACCACTACCCAACATATCATGACCACATAGCATCTAGGAAACATATTACACATTTAACTCACGAATTAACCACTCAAAATCTTGACTTAAGAATTGTTCGGCCCATAAGAATGCAAAAACCCAAGATATTCAAGATATTACATACAAGCATGTTTAATAACACTCAAATGCATACAAACGATCATTATAGCAATTCTAAACCCAAAACCCATGAACTTTTACAAGTCATTGCCCATTTTACATGAGTTCGACATCAAGAATTAGCCAAAAACGTATGAATACGTTTACCCTATTAAAAACTATTATCGGTACAACTTCTAGACCCCTATAGGACTAAAACCCCTCAATCAATTTAACATTTCATCCAATTTTTTAAGGTGACAAAAGTTAGGTCGAATTTAGGGTTTTTCGAGCAAAATTCCAAGGTTTGGTCTGATATATGGATGTTTTAACATTAACACAAGTGTACCTTAAGATTAAAACGAAGATAGAACGATTTCTTAAAGTCTTGAAAATCAACAATGGAGGTTTAAGGTTTATGTTTGTGTCGTGTGAATGAAAGGGACGAAAGGGGTGTTTATGTTTAAATCTTTTTAGGTTTTGGCATAAATGCCCCCTGAGGTTTACTAGATCTTCCATTATCCTAATAAACTTTACTTAAGGTTTACTTAAGTTTCCCTAATGGCAAAACTAGTCCCTAAAGTTTAGTTATCAAGGATGTGTCTCACATTTTGCAATAATACCCCTAAAGAATTAAACACATAACACATAATGCCCAATTGAGTTAAAATTAATTAACTCCCCTTTAATTGTTCACCCTTTATTGTTTAAAGTCTTTTTTCTGATTATCACATGATTAATTATGAAGATATTTGACATTTTCTCCCCCTCAAACAATGACCCGTTTTCTATTTAAAGAGCTATAGTCGTTGTTTGAGTGGTCAAATGTATTTGAAAAAATGATTTTTCTGATGAATTTCTAAAGATGATTATATTATTTTTGAAAATCAACACCCAATAAATAAGATTTCTCTTATTTTGACACATAAGCGCACTGACACGTACACTTATGGAATATAGGAAGTACGAGTTGTGTTGCAAAGTAAACACAAGCCTTTGCATGGTCATAAAGTAGACCATGCCCGAGAATAAATTCCAGTTGAGAGGTCAAGTTTTCTTTTTGAAATACCTGCCTTTAAGATGATGACCGGGTTGCTATCTGAAATAATAGCAAGCCATTTTTGGCATGTTTTGAAAGCTCCTGATCTTCTGCTCGAACTTTATTTACAGCCTCGTATCATTATTAAATGACATTTCTAAGGCCGTAAATGTTATCGATTTTCAGAAGACATGCCAGAGATACATATTTTTATATTTTTCTAATTTTTAAATTTTTTATTTTCTTTTTAAAAAAATTTATATAAAAGAAAAAATATTTTTGTGTTTTTATGATTTCTTATGTACATATAATACAGGATATGAGTTACCACCATCACTCATCCGTTTCCTATGTCCGACGTTTCAACGTTTCCGGAGACATGCTTCTCATACCGAATCTTTCTTTTGGCAAAGGTTTGGTGAAGATGTCAGCCAGTTGGTATTCAGTCTGGACAAAGTATAGTTCCACGATTTCATTTTCCACTTGCTCCTTTATAAAATGGTAGCGAACATTGATGTGCTTGGCTCGTGAGTGTTGAACATTGTTGTAGCATAGATCAATCGCACTCTTGTTGTCGCAGTACATAGGAATCTTATTGAATTGAAAACCATAGATTGTTAGCTGTGAACGCATCCAAAGGATTTGAGCACAACACCCAGATAAGGCAATATATACAGCCTCTGTACTTGATATGGCAGTACACTTTTGCTTCTTGGACGACCAGCTAACAAGTTTATCACCTAAGAACTAAGCGCTTCCCGATGTACTACGTTTAGTGTCTTGACACCCCGTGTGGTCTGCATCTGCATATGCTGTTAGAGACATACCGGTATTCTTCGAGTACCAGAGACCCATGTTAATGGTTCCCTTAAGGTATCAAAAGATCCGTTTCACCGCTTGTAAGTGCTTTTCGGTAGGCTTTTCCTAATACCAAGCACATAAGCAGGCTGCATGAATAAGGTTAGGTCTACTGGATGTAAGATACATAAGGGATCCAATCATGCCATGGTAAAGTGTAGCGTCAACTTATTTCCCCTATAGATCTTCATCTAGTTTACTTTTTTCTACTAAGGGTGTGTCGACAGAATCAGTAGTAAGCAAACCATATTTTTTAACAATTTTAGAAGCATATTTAGATTGGTTTATAAAGATGCCTCTAGGACTTTGAGAAATTTGTAATCCTAAAAAGAATGACATTTGCCCCATCATTAACATCTTGAACTTAGTGGTCATTTGATTAGCAAGCTCATTACACATGGCAGTATTAGTGGATGTAAATATTATATCGTCAACATAAATTTGTACCAGTAATAAGTCATTCCCAGCTTTCCGTGTAAAGAGTGTTGGATCAACTGCACCTTTGGAGAAATGTTGTGAAATTAGGAAGCTTGGCAACATGTCATACCATGCACGTGGTGCTTGTTTGAGACCGTAGAGAGCCTTCTTAAGCTTATACACATGCGATGGGTTGTCCTGATCAACAAATCCTTTTGGTTGAGAAACGTAGACCTCTTCTTTGAGCTCGCCATTTAAGAAAGTCATTTTGACGTCCATTTGGTAGATCGTCATATTCTTATGAGCGGCATTTGATATGAAGATATGAATGGCCTCTATTCTAGCAACCGGTGCAAATTATTCCTCAAAATCGATTCCTTTTTCTTGCCTGACTCCTTGAGTAACTAGTCTAGCCTTAGTCTTTATTACCCCACCAAATTCATCCGTCTTGACTTTATAAATCCACTTTAGTTTGATCAAAAGTACTTTATCTGGACACGACACCAATTTCGAAACTTGTAGCCTTTCAAATTCATGAATTTCTTCTTGCATTGCATCGATCCATGACAGTTCGGTCATTGCTTGTTTGAAGTTCTTTGGTTCTACAGAAGTTAGGAAGGCATCAAAATAACACCACATGGCATCAGTTTAAAGTTGCTTTCTTGTAGAGACAGAGCGAGAAAGATTTCTGATTACGTTTGCTATAGGATGATCCTCATTCTATCTACCAAGGTGCTTAAATGGAGTGTGGATTTGTCTCACATTCGATGATGATCCTTGAGAAGTTGATTCCTTATGAAGAGATTCGTGAAGTGGATCATCACGAAGAGTTGGTGTTTTTGGGGATTCTTCAAAACCTTGAGAAATGGTTAGAGAATGTTCTTGTTCTTGTGTTGATGGAATACTTGTTGATAGAGCATCCTGGTTAATGGAAGTTGACACAGGAGAATCGGCTAAAACCACAGCTCTTAGTGCAACAGCGTCTTGAACTGGAGTAACAACAATTGATGGAGGATTGAAGTATTCATCGAATATAGGTTGAAACAAGTGATCATAATCATCTCTGTTTGGTGGAATACAAGGTTGTTGAGAAATAGTGTTTGGAACGAGTCCTAAACTGGATGTTGCGAGAGTCATAGAATGAAGTCTAGGTCCTGAACTAGAAGCCATAGCTGTCAGCTCATCGAATGTCACATGAATTATTTCTATAATTTTCTGGGTTCTTTTGTTGTAGATTTTGAACTCTTTCTTTGCGGGCGCTTAACCAACGAAAATACCAATGTCAGCTTTTGCATCTAATTTACCCAGGTCATCATTATCATTGGTAGGATACCATAGTGCACCAAAGACATGGAATAATGATAAATCCGGTTTCTTATCTTGCATAAGCTCATATGGAGTTTTGTTGTATTGGAGGTGGATTAAAGAACGGTTTTGTGTGTAATAGGCTTTGTTGATTGCTTCGGCCCATAAAAATAATGGAGCTTTAGAAACTATTAACATTGTACGAGCAGCTTCTATAAGAGTTTGGTTTCGCCTTTCGACAACGTCGTTCTGCTGAGGAGTGCCGGCAACAAATGTTTGATGCGAGATGCCAACATTTTCATAAAATTCACGAAGTGTCTGATTGACAAATTCGGTTCCTGTTGGGAAATATATTGTAAAAGACTTAATACTGGTAGTATAACAGTTAAGTCTAGTAGTATTAGTTAGTTCTGCCAAGTAGTATGTTAAGTCTGGCAGTACTAAAGTTAGTAAGTTAAGTCTGGCAGTACTATAGTTAGTACTGGCCTTGTAGTTAAGTCTGTTTATGTAACAGAATAGTGATAATAGTTATCTTAGAGATATCTTAGGAGATATCTTAGGAAAGGATATGGATTATCCTTTCACACGTTTGTAAAGCCTATTAGGGTTTCCTTGGTGTATAAAAGGAACCCTACGGCATAGTGTTTTAGGGATCAAAACCTAATAGAAATCAATAGCAATATACGAAGTTAGTTTTACAATTGTTCTTCTTAATATTTGTGTTAAGATTCCGCATTAGCATAAGTATTCATAGTCATTGTCTCTCACATAGTTAACTTGGATTTATTCAAGTTAGTTATTGTCATACAAAGGCTTAACAGATCCAAAACACGTTAGACATACAAGTGGTATCAGAGCCACTAGAGGGACTTTGAGTAAAAAGAATCACAAGAACACAAACAATCACTTTCAGATCTAGAAAAATGTCTCAACCTGCTAATGATGATTTCTCTCAACATCTTAGTGATGATGAAGCATCATACCATGAAGATGCATCAGACAATGGTGATGCAACCAATAAACCAAAACAACAACAACTCATCTCTACTGCAACCACTATCTCAAATATCAAACTCCCAATTCTGAAGAATGAGGAGTATGATATATGGGCCATAGAGATGGAGCATTACCTTGAATATATCGATAATGATGTTTGGAAGGTAATTCGAAATAGAAATTCTAAGAAGAGAATTTCAATTGGAAAGATGGTGTCATTAGAGTACTTCCACCAGTATCTGCTGTAGAAATTTATGCTGTTGAAAAGGAGAGGAAGGCTAGAACCATTTTACTTATGGAAATTCCAAAGGAACATCTGAGAAGATTTCATGGAATGGATGATGCTAAAGAGATTTGGGAAGCCATCAGGACTAGGTTTGGAGGTAATGCAAATTCAAAGAAGATGTAGAAAGCTGTTCTAAAACAACAGTTTAAAGCATTTTCTATATCCAGTTCAGAAGGGTTGGAAAAAGGATATGATAGATTCCAACAGCTACTCTCACAGTTGGAAGCTCATGGTGCTGAAGTTTCAAATGAGGATGCCAATCATAAGTTTCTTAGGGCTTTGCCTTCAGCTTGGTCAAATCTGGCAATGACAATGAGAACCAAACCAGAAATTGATACTCTATCCATTGATGACTTGTATAATAATCTTAGGGTTTTTGAGCAAGAACTCACAAGTACCTCAAAATCATCTGCAAGTGCTCAAAATGTTGCTTTTGTTTCACAAAGCAGGAGCAGCACTAACAAGGTTAAGTCTGGTCTTACTGGTACCTTTAGTACTTGCAATCCTTCTACTTCTTCTTCCAATATTCCAGAAAGAGAAGCTCATGCTGGTTTTGCTGATGAAGTAATTTACTCACTCTTTGCCAAGCAATCAGAAGATTTAGACTTGCTTCATGAAGACTTAGAACAGATTGATGATGTGGACATTGAGGAGATGGACATAAACTGGCAGATAGCAATGATTGCTATTCGAATGAAGAAGTTCTACAGAAAGACTAGAAGGAGAGTCCGAATTGATGGAAACAAACCTGTTAGATTTGACAAAAAGAAGCTTAAATATTTTAAATGTCACAACACTGGTCATTTTGCTAGAGAATGCCCATCCAAGGGGATAAATGATGGAAAGAAGAGAGACTCTTTTTATCAAGATCAAAGAGCTGGAAAGAAAGAGCAGAATCAGAACTGTCTGCTGACTATGGATGATGGTGTTGTCAATTGGGGAGAACATACAGTAGAGGAAGAAGAGACAAATCATGCACTCATGGCAATCAGCTCAAATAATGAGGTATCATTATGTTCTAAAACTTGCATTGATTCATATAATAAGCTTAAAACACTATGTGATGAACAAATGAATCAGTTAGGTGAACAAGAAGCACAAATACTTGCCTATACTCTAGCTGTTAAGAAATTAGAAGCTCAAGTTGTTACTTTTCAAAAGCAGCAATTATCTCTAAATGAACAGCTTACATTTCAAGCAAATGAAATATATGCAAAAGATGAAAAGCTTAAAAAATATAGGAGAATAGGAATGAAAGCTGTAAAAGAAAAGGAACAATTGCAGAAAATAGTAGATTCATGGAAAAACTCTTCTAAAAACCTTTGGAAATTAGTTGATTCAGGTATGACTTCAAATAGTAAAGTTGGCTTAGGATATGAAATACAATCAAACAATGAGGTTTTAAGCTATGAGGAAGAAATGAATCGTACTGTGTTTAAGTGTATAGAAGAAGATTTTCTTAACAAACCTTTATACAATAGATTTTCAAAGACCTTTATTAATTTCAAAAGGAGTTCCACAACCATAACTGTCAGGGTCTATACTACTAAAACCTCAATTGAGGACATGAGGTATCTTTGTATGTTTATGGTAAAAAGGGACCTCAAAAGCCTGAAATTAGTGACTCAGATGACAATTCCACTAAGCATTCTACCTATCAATCAAATGACAGTGAAGGATCTTTTGGAAATCCCTCTGAGCACTCTTCTGAGTCTGAATCAGAAAGTATAAGTGTACCAAATGAGATGTCTACGTCTAAGTCTGTTACAACTAATGAAAAAGTTGTGTCTGAATCAAAAGAAGTTGAACCTAGTTGTGCAACACACGTAAAAACTCCTAGGCAACAAATGAAAAATCAAGGGACACCTGAAGATAAAGGAAAGAATTGGATTAAAATGATGGAAAGAGAACTAGGAGAAGGTTATTCTTTCATCAAGAAAAAGTGTTTTGTTTGTGGAAGCCTAAGTCACTTGATCAAAGATTGTGACTTTCATGAGAAGAAAATGGCAAGAGAGGCTGAGCTTAAGAAACAAAGGGTTTTTATTACTGGGAATGGGGTGGCAAAACCAGTATGGACTAATGCAAACAGGGTTAATCATGCTAATAAATTTGTTCCTAGATCAGTACAACTAAATGCTGGTAGGCCAAAAATTAATTCTGTTAGGCCTAATATTAATACTGGTAGGACAAATGTTAATTCTGTTAGGCCAAGAGTTAATATTGGTAGTTCTAATGTTAATACTGTTAGATCTAGACAGCCAGTACCTACCAGGACCTCAAACATATTTAGTCTTAAAAACCCCCAGGTGAATCAATTTAATCAAAGAAGGCATTTTCATAAATCTCATTCACCTGTGAGGAGACCCATTGATAGAAGTACTGCAAAAATGTCTTATTTCAATGCTGTAAAGGGAAATTGGGGCACTGCTATTAAGACCTCAGCAGGTTAAAATTGGAGGAACACAAGGCAAAACTCCAATTGTGATAGTGGACCAACTTTTATTAGAACTGTGAATACTAAAGGTCCACAAGGCAGACCCAAGCCTGTAAAGGCCTAGGTCCCTAAGAGAAACTAATTTCTCTTTTTCATGTGCAGGATCATCCACTCAAGAACATGGGAAATAGAGGTATATTTGATAGTGGATGCTCAGGGTACATGACTGGTAACAAGGATCACCTGGATGATTTTGAAGAATTCAAAAGGGGATCTGTTATCTTTGGAGGCAGCAAAGGTTACATAACTGGTAAAGGTAGGATAAGAGTTGGTAATTTAGATTTTGATAGTGTGTCTTTTGTAAAAGAACTTGGGCATTTTAATCTTTTCTCAATATCACAAGTATGTGATAAGCAGCACAAGGTTCTTTTTACTAAAACTGAATGTCTTGTTGTGTCTCCTGACTTTCAGATGCCTGATGAAAGTCAGATACTTCTAAAAGTCCTTAGGCAACATAATATGTACAGTTTTGATATGAAGACACCTTCTCTCATAAAAGATTATGCTTGTTTGATTGAAAAAGCCACATCTGATGAATCTAAATTATGGCATAGGAGGTTAGGTCATATAAATTTTAAAAACTTAAACAAACTTGTGAAGAGTAACCTTGTAAGAGGTCTACCTTTCAAGGTTTTCAGAATGACCATACATGTGTTGCCTGCCAAAAAGGTAAGCAACACAAGGCCTCCTGTAAGGCTAAATTAGTAAGAACAATCACTGAGCCATTACACATCTTGCATATGGATCTTTTTGGACCTACTTCTGTCAAAAGCATTAATCATGCAAGTTATTGCCTTGTATTTACTGATGATTATACCAAATTTAGTTGGGTATTCTTCTTGGCTATAAAGGATGAAACTAGTGGCATCCTTCAGAACTTCATTAGACAAATTGAAAACCAGCTTAATCACAAGGTTAAAATCGTTAGATCAAATAATGGCACTGAATTTAAGAATAGGGATATGCTTGAATTACTGATGGGAACAAAGGGAATAAAACAAAGAGTTATGCAATGCCCGAACTCACAGCAAAATTGGAGTTATGGTGTTGCTAAATGAAATTGAAACAGGACCCTAATTGAGGAGCCTAGGACTATTTAGCTGACTCATCTTTCCAACTACTTTTTGGGCTAGAAGCAGTTATACTGATCGTTATATCTTCAATAGGGTAGAGTGGACTTAAACCTCAAAACAAAACCCCTTATGAGCTATTTTGTTTGGCACAAACCAAATGGATTAGCTACATAAGACCTTTTGGGTGTCATGTTACCATTTTAGATACTCTTAGTGTACTTGGCAAGTTTGATGCATCTCAACTGCTGGATCAAGATGATTTCAGAACATGCCAGATGCTCGAAATTCTTCAACTTCAACAGGCCTAAGCAAGGGATCTTTGATGCAGCTTCTTATGATGAAGAGGGTGTGGTCACTGACTTTAACAACTTATCAACAGAAGTAGCTGTCAGTCCCATTCCTACTCTTAGGATACACAACATTCACCCACAAAGTCAAATTCTGTGTGATCCTAAGTTATCTATGCAAACTAGAAGCAGAGTGCAGCAACATTCAGAAGCACATGCACTTGTAAGTTATGTTCAAAAGCAGCAAAGGAACAATCACAAAGATCAACAGCATTGTTTGTTTGCCTGCTTCTTATCTCAAAAGGAACCTAAAAAGATTTCTAAAGCTCTACAAGATGACAGTTGGGTTGAAGCTATGCAAGAGGAGTTACTACAGTTTATGCTGCAACATGTATGGATTCTAGTAGATCTACCTCATGAAGCAAAGGTGATTGGAACAAAATGGGTATACAGAAACAAAAGGGATAAAAGAGGAGTAGTTGTCAGAAATAAGGCAAGACTAGTGGCCCAAGGTCACAGACAGGAAGAGGGTATTGACTATGATGAAGTTTTTGCTCATGTGGCAAGAATAGAAGCTATCAGGTTGTTTTTAGCTTTTGCCTCATTTATGGGGTTCATAGTATACCAAATGGATGTAAAAAGTGCATTTTTGTATGGCACTATAGATGAAGAGGTGTATGTTTCACAACCTCCTGGTTTTGTTGATCCTGATCATCCTAAGAAGGTCTATAAGGTGGTCAAAGCTTTGTATGGTCTATATCAAGCCCCTAGAGCTTGGTATGCTACTCTTTCTACATTTCTAGAAGAGCATAGATATAGAAGAGGATCAATTGACAAGACTTTGTTCATTAAGAAAAACAAAAAGGATATCATGCTAGTTCAAGTATATGTTGATGATATCATTTTTGGATCTACTAAAAAGTCTTGGTGCGATGAATTTGAGACCTTGATGAAAGGAAGGTTTCAAATGAGTTCAATGGGAGAACTTACTTTCTTCCTAGGATTGCAAGTCAAACAAAGTCAGACTGGTCTTTTTATCTCTCAAGACAAGTATGTTGCTGACATGTTGAAGAAATTTGATCTTGCAAGTGTGAAAACAGCAATTACCCCTATGGAAACCAAGATGGCATTAACCAAGGATGAGGAGAGTGCTGATGTAGATGTACACCTGTATAGATCTATGATAGGCTCTCTTATGTATCTAACTGCCTCTAGGCCAGATATTATGTTTGATGTTTGTGCTTGTTCTCGTTTTCAGGTCAATCTAAAGGTGTCACATCTCATTGTTGTGAAGAGGATCTTCAAATACCTTAAGGGCAAACCCAATTTGGGCTTATGGTATCCAAGAGAGTCACCTTTTGCCTTGGAGGCTTTTTCAGATAGTGACTATGCTGGAGCTAATCTAGACAGGAAATCCACAACTGGTGGATGTCAATTTCTTGGAAGGAGGCTGATTTCATGGCAGTGCAAGAAGCAAACCATTGTAGCTACCTCAACTACTGAAGCTGAATACGTTGCTGCTGCAAACTGCTGTGGACAGATATTGTGGATTCAAAATCAATTGTTGGACTATGGTTTCAATTTCATGAATACCAAAATCCACATTGATAATGAAAGCACAATATGTATAGTGAAAAATCCAGTGTTTCACTCAAAGACAAAGCACATAGAGATAAGGCATCATTTCATCAGAGATGCATATGAGAAGAAGCTCATACAAGTGCAAAAGATTCACACAGACAATAATGTAGCTGACCTGTTGACTAAAGCGTTTGATGGACCAAGGTTCAACTTTTTGGTGGTCAACATTGGTATGGTAAATCCCTAGCTACATTTGAGGGGAGGATTTTGTATAGTTTGTTCTGTTTGTTAGACAACTTAGTTTTGTTAGTTAGCATAATTAGTTTTGGTAGAATAATTAATTCTTGTAGTGTATAGTAGTGTGTTTTGTGTTTGCATTAACTCTTTCAGGCCAAGCATGAATTGAAAGATGGATTGGAGCATGGATTTAAGGCTTAAAGACAGTCGTGAGGTTAAAAGCTTAATTCTGGTATTGTTATAATTAATTCTGGTAGCTTGGTTGACCAGATTTAAGTCTGGTAGACCAATATTAAGTCTGGTATCTAGCCGTTGGGTACTGGTTGACCAAAGTCTTTGACTTTTCTTTAAATATGACCGTTAGACAAAAATTGCGGCTATATTTCAGTGATTAATGATTTTTATTGGACACTTAATGGTTTATCTCAATAAAAATAGCTTTCTTCGTTAAAAAGAAACTACTTTTAAGGAGGTTCAATCAAAATTCGTTAATTCTCACCTATAAAAAGTCAATTAACTTTTACACCAGTCTTAATTCACCTAAACAAGTCAAACCCAATTGCAAAAACTCAAAGCAATACAACCTCTACACCTGAATTTTTAAACAATGGCACCAATGGCTTTCGTACCTAAGCATAATCAGGTGGGATTTCTTAAGAAACCTGAAGGAAGTGCAGGTTTTGAGCAGATAGTTGATTTTCTTAAAGGCACTCACATCAGGTATGCCTTGGAACATAATCCTACTATCTATGTTTCAGTAATCAAACAGTTTTGGCAGACTGTCACTGTCATAACACTTGATAATGGGGAACAAGAATTAAAAGCCACAATTGATACCGATGAATACACAATTTCTGAATCATCTGTTAGAAATAAACTTAAACTCGCAGATGAAAATGGTATCACTGAGTTCACTAATGCTAAAATTTTTGAGGGGATGGCTAATTTGGGGTATCCAATAGATAATACTTTTACATTTTGGAAAAAGCATTTTACCCCTAATTGGAAATTTATGGTCCACCACATTTTACATTGTATAAGTTCTAAAAGTGGGGGATGGGATCAGTTTGGTAGCAAACTTGCTACTGCGCTAATCTGTCTATCTACTGGAAGAACTTATAATTTTTCTAAAATGATTTTTGAAGCAATGGTGGTCAATGTAACAAGTCAGAAGAAGTTTCTAATGTATCCCAGATTTTTATCAATGGTTTTGGAAGCTAAACCTGTTAACACAAATCTTTATTTAGCTTATCGATTGACTAAAAAGATTTCTGGGAACATAAACAGAGGGTTTGCTGGGGTGTTGGTATGTGCTTAATTACACATACCATTTTCCATTTAAAACGGACTTAAATGGCTAAAAACGTACCAAAAATACATTGTATTTGTATGTTTTGCATTTGTATTGTGTAGGAAACGGATATTCAAGAAAAGGAACAAAAAGAAAGCCAAAAGCAAACAAAGCCGAGCACGGAATGGAAAAGACAAAGTCAAACCAAAGCCAAAGTCAGCCAAAGTCAGTCAAAGTCAGAAAATCAACCCCGACAAAGTCAAAAGTCAACCAATTGAAGAAAATACAACTTAAGGGACTAAAACTGCCAAACCTCAAGTTGTATTACAAGAGTTAAAAGACAAGGGTTAAAATTGCAAACCGGGCAAAGTTTGTTATAAGAAATGAGGGGCCAAAGCTGCCAACCTCCCCAAACTCTATCTTTCCCGCCCAAACAAAACCCAGGTACAGAGTAGGGATGTCTTCCCATACCTTCTCCCTGCAAAACACTCAACACCCTAGAAAAATCATTTCAACCACTCCTCTATTCCCCCCCCCCCCTCAAGTGTTTGATTAAATATTCTAAAATTTTTACCACTTTGGAAAGTTGTTTCATTATCCTAAAAGCTCCCCGTAACATGTGCATCGTAATCGTAGGACATGTAGTATGGAGTGCATTGAGTCCATTTTATTGATACTTTGTCAGTATTTATTAAGGTATCGGTTAATCACATTTTCTCCCCTTATCCAAATGTTATCCCTTGATATTTTGGGATATATTGATTACCGTTCGGGGACATTATGATATTATATTAGCAGATTGGAACATGTTATTGCTCCCCTCAACTTTTGAGGGGTTATAGGATGATGCCGAGTTACAATTGATTTGAAGTTTTGAATTTACTGAGACAATTTCTTGAAAAATTGTACTCGAGCACTTTTAATTTACAATAAGTCTACACTAATATTGTAATTTCACAATCATTCATTCATGAGAACCGTTATTGACTTTTAGCACTTTTGATGATCAATCTACTTAGATTGCACAAGTAGCGTGTCACAGACAAAGGCCAACCTATCCTAACCAATTAAGCGTATATGGTAAAACTTGGTTTTGTCAAGCTTTTTTACGTCTATTTTACCCTAAGAGATTTGTGAATTTTAATCGTGGTTAAAAAGAATAATTTGATCTAAGTGTGTTATGTCAAAAATTGGTCAAGTGTTGAGAACTCTACTCGTTTGGTCCTCAAAAGAACACCTTGATCGGTTTTCACAAAATTTTGCTCGTTCTATCCTTATTAAAAATCACTCGTTCGATCCTTTCAAGGAATCACTCGTTCGATCCATACATGGTTCACTCGTTAGATTCACAAAGGGCTTCACTCGTTCGATCCCTTTTAAAAAGCACTCGTTCGATTCCTTTTAAAAAAAACACTCGTTCGATCCTTTAAAGGAATCACTCGTTCGATCCCTTTTAAAAAGCACTCGTTCGATCCCTTTTAAAAAAGCACTCGTTCGATCCTTTAAAGGAATCTCCTCGTTCGATCTTTAAAGGAATCATCGTTCGTTTTTTTTGTTTTTTTTGATCCCTTTTTAAAAGCACTCGTTCGGACCCTTTAAAAAAACACTCGTTCGTTCGATCCTTTAAAGGAATCACTCGTTCGATCCTTTAAAAGACTCACTCGTTCGATCTTCACTAGGATCCATTGGTTCGATCCTCACATTAAGACGCTCGTTCGATTAATCACATATAAACACTCGTTCGATCCTCACTCGTTCGATCCTCACACTCGTTCGATCCTTTCACTTAGGACAGGTCGTTCGGGAGTACACCACATTTTCATCGTTCGGTTCCAGATGTTCATTCGATCTATGTCTTTTAATTTTGTGCAGGATCGGTAATTAACTTTAAACTAGCCTTTTCATTGAGTCATATCCATCTCATACACAAACATATCATTTATTTCGCACTTTTACACTAATTGTTTCGAACACAAAACATTCAATAAATCATTTAAATCACAAACAACATAATCAGCTTCAAGATAAAACCTATAAGTTAATGTAGCCTAAAACTCAAAAGCCTCTACAACACAATTACACGTTTTCACCACTGTTTGATTTGACGAACCCTAATTTTGTAATTAGGGCTGTTATGATCAATAATGACGAAAACACACAATTCTTTTAGGGATTCGAGTTATTTAGGAGATGAAGATCATGGTTAAAGTTATACCTTAGTTTTGAAAAGGAGTGATTCAGCTAAATGGAGGTTGATTTGAGTGTAAAGTTGTTCGAGTGTGTGAGTGGATTGTGTAAACAGTGACAGGTTCTGGTGGGGTTTGATGGTGTGAAAAAAAATGAATTTCATCTTAGACATATTTGGCCCCCTATGTTTACACAACTTATAACTTTGCACATTAAGTTTTATAAGGTATATTCAAGTTAAACAACTAGCACACATGTCTAACTGTTTTACTACTACATACTATAGACATAATTTTTCGCAAAATTACACCTAAGGCATAAACAAGTAACATCATAAGGCAAAAATATCGTTTAAATTCTTTTTCCTCCATTTTAAAGCTCCTTTTGATCATGACAAAGAAATTGGACATTTTCTCCCTCAAAAATGTCCCGTTTTCTATTAAAGAGCTGTAGACATTTGTTTTGAGAAGTCAAATGTATTTTGAAAAGTATTTTCAAGATGATGGGAATGTTTTTGTATGTGGACATACAACAAATCCCAAGATATTAAGATTTCTCTTTCTAATCCACTTAGATGCAATGTAAACGTACACTTATGGATATAGGACGCACGGGGTTGTGATGCCAAAGTAATTACAAGCCTTTGCATGAGTCATAAAGTACACCAGGCCCCAAGAATAAAGTCCGTTGAGAGGCGCCAAGTTTATCTTTTTGAAATTATTGCCTTTATGATGATGACGGGTTGCTATCTGAAATAATAGCACCATTTTGGGATGTTTTGGAAAACATTTGAAAACTTCTGCTCGCACTTATTTTACAGACTTTGTATATTGTTAAATGACATTTCTAGGACCGTTAAATGTTATCGATTCAGAAGACATTGCATTGTAAAACTTCTTCTTTGAATTTTTCTAAATTTTTCAATTTTGTATTTTGTTTTTGTTAAAAAAATTTATATAAAGAAAATATTTTTGGTTTTTATGATTTTTAGAAAAAATAAAAGTTAAAATGAAAATCTTTTTGTGTTTTTCTGATTTAAGTATTTACGTATTATACAGGATATTTGAATAGGTACCACCACTATTCATCAACTTCATCTGCCAATTGTTTCAAGAGTATCGGCGTAAAACTCCGCATTCCCTGTTGTTGATAAGAAAGTCATTCTTTCTCGACAAAGAGCTTTAGTGAGATGTCCGCCAGATGATATTCAGGTATTGACAAAGGTAAGTTTTCGATCACCCCCTTTCTCAACATGCTCCTTGATGAAGTGAAACCTGATGTCTATATGCTTGGACTCTGGAATGTGTGAACATTGTTGCAGATAAGGCAATAGCGCTTTTGTTATCACAGTAATTGGATTTTATTGAATCAAAGCCCTATAGGTCGGTAGTTGTGATCTCATCCAAAGGACTTGAGCACACAACGGGACAAAGCAATATATTAGCTTCCGTACTGGAATATCGCAGCGCTTTGCTGCCTTTAGACGACCAGCTTACAAGTCTATCACCAAAGTTGTATACTTGCCAGAAGTACTACGGCGTTTATCTTGAACACCGCATGTTCGCATTGCAAATGGGTTAGTGCAAAGGAAGAATCCTGCGGTTTACAAAGACCCCATGTACGGTTCCTTTTAGATATCGAAAGATCCTTTTTAATGATTTAAGTGCTTTTCGGTAGGCGAGCCTGACTACCGGGCACACATGGGGCATATAGCGGAATTGTTAGGTCAGTCTTGGTGTAAGATAAAGGAGGTTGCTATTCATACCGGTAAATGTGATGGATTACAGCGTTTCCTTCTTTATCCTCATCCAGTTTGGATTTCTCCACCATGGGAGTATCCACTGGGTCACAAGTATTATAGCCATATTTTTTTACGTGATTCAAGACTTATTTAGATGGTTTTTGAAGATGCCTCTGGGACTTTGAGAAATCTGTGTCCTAAGAAAAATGAGATTTTTCCCATCATCGACATCTTGAATTTGAAAACCCATTATTTTGCAAAATAGATCACAAATTCAGGGTAGAGGCAGCAAAGATAATATCATCGACATAGATTTGTACAGAATTAGATCGTTGCCTTCTCTACGGTATGAACAGAGAGGATCCACTGACGCCTTTGGAGTAGTCATTGGATATCAGGAACGAAGACAAACATATCATACACGACGTGGTCTTGTTTCAACCCATAAAGAGCTTTCTTAAGCTTGTATACTGTGGTTAGTTTGTCTGGATCCACAAATCCCCAATCGGCTGCGGGCTTTAAACATAAAATTCTTCTGCAGATTACCATTCAGAACGCAGTCTTCACATCATTGGGTTTAGATGAGACATGTTCATGTGAGCAGCAAAACGCTAGAAAATTCGTATAGCTCTATCTTGCAACGAGCGAATGATGGGGGGGGGGGGGGGGGGGGTGGGGGGGGGGGCTCTTCGAAAAATACCCTCTTCGTGACGATAACACGGAGCGACCACGAGCCTGTTTTTCAGAATACCTCCTAACTCATCAAGTTTAACCTTTATAGATCCACTTAAGGAGAGATGACACTGCTTTTCAGAGCGGAAAAGTTCCAAACCTCCAGCGTTCAATAATTCATGGAGTTCCTCATGCATAGCTTCAATCCAACATGTTGGGTTAATGCTTCTTGTAGTTCTTGGGTTCGACTGATGTTAGGAAGGATACATAGTACAGGATGGGTTGTTCATGAAAGTTTGTGAGTCATGTGGAACTGGTCTGTCAAGAGCACCGATTATATTCTCAAGTGGGTGATCCTTCGTCCATTTGCTAGTGTGTTCAGAAACTTGGTGATCGGGATGCACAATTGTATGAATAACGTCTGATGAAGATTGATCAGAAGGAACTTCTGGAATTGGAATACCGAAGTACGGATCATTACCCATATGTGCAACTTCAATATCATGATTATCTTCTTCAACATCATGAGAAAGAATTGGAGTTTGAGTTCCTTGTGTTGTATGAGAGGTACTTGGTGATGGTGCATCTTGATCAACTGTAGTTGAGGAAGGTGAACCAGTTGATACTGCATGTTCAGGTGCAACTGCTTCAGGAATAGGAGCAATGACTTCTGGTGCATGGAAATCAACATTAAGTGACTCATCAAACATTGGTTGAAACAACAAATCCCAGTCAGATCTCGATGGTGGTACAAATGGTGTTGAAGGAGAAGGGTTTGGCACGAGTAATGAACTGAGGATACAGGAGTCATTTCTTGAAAGAGCTGGTCCTGAATTGTGTGTTCAGAAGCCATCGCGGTCCGGTCATCAAATAAACGAGATAGTTTCAATGAATTCGTATGGACGTCTGTGGATAAATCTGGAATAAGCTTTCTTTGTGGGAGCATATCCAATGAAAATACAATATGGTTGTAACTTACCCAAATTCTCACTATCATTCGTTGTGTAACAAAAGTGCACCAAAACATGTAGATAGATAGAATCGGGTGGGGTTTGTTGTGCAAAAGCTTATTGGTGTTTTGCCTTGGGACGACGTATCATGGTAACGATTTTGGGTATTGCAGGTTGTGGCCCAACTCGCTTCGGCCTATAGAAATAAAGGAGCTTTTGATAAATTAACATAGTGCGTGCTGCATTCAATTAGCGATGCGATTTCGTTTTCAACAACACGTTTTGCTGTGGAAAGCGTGCAACTGCTGTTTCATGAGAGATGAAACCCTTCTCATAATATTCAGCAATGTGTGATTAACAAACTCAGTTCCTTATTGTTCGGATGCGTCGGACGGTATCCTTAAGTCGTATTGGGATCATCTTCAAAAAGTTGATATTAAACAGCTGGAGCTTCTTCTTTTGATCGCAAGCATTTTACCAAGTATCGAGAGTTAGTCATCAATAATAACGAGGATGTACGTCTTTCCATGACACTCGCGAAACGCATTGGCCCACATTGATCCATATGCAAAGGTAGAGTTTTTTCTTGTTGGTGTCTTCAGATTTGGGTTTGTGGGGTTTCTTGGAACTTTTGCCTAATGCACACGCAGAACATAAGTGATCTTTTTCAAACTTGAGCTTGGGGAGACCTCGTACTAGTCCATGTCTTGCTAGATGATTGATAGAACCAAAGTTCAAATGAGAAAGACGACGGTGCCATATACAAACTTGGTTTTCGACGCTTTGACATAGACAAATAGGAGAGGATGCCATCATATTCCCAAGGAGAGAGTATAAGGTTATCCCCTCGGATCCGTCAATTAAATCCACACCTTCTAGATTGCGAATGATAGTCACGTGCTGTTGACGAAAAGCCACTTCAAGATTGGAATCACAAGAATTGTCCCACATAAAAATAAATTATGCAAGTCCTTCAACGTAATTAAACCCTTGAGGATAGTAACATTCCAATCTGTAGTCTCCATAAAACCCATTATCTTTGCAACTTGATCATTTCCAATTTAAAATGTACCAAGAATTTACTGACGAAATTGAGTGAGTGAGATCGATCTTCGGACATGTGCTTCGAGCAACCGGAATCCACATACCAGAGGCCGATTTGGACAACTGATTCAGTCAAAGAAGTAGATGGAATAATTGGTATTTGTGGATCCCAGGATTTTACTGGGGTTCCTTTGTCTTTAGCTGGACAATGGTTGTAACTTAGTTTTGCTACAGGCTCTGCATTTTTATTCTTCCTAGGTTTCCGTGAGTATACCAATTTAACCACAGGTTTGGGTGATTCAGAGTCTAGAACTATTGGTTTCCTAGAAGGCACTTCATTAGTAGTGGTAATCCTAGTTAAAGGGCACGCATTTCCTACAATAGTGAAGGTCCGACCGGTAGGTCTCCAAATATATCCTATCTGAGTGAACACCTTTCCTGTTGGTTTCCAAATATCTTTCTTAGATTTATTCTTTTTAGGTTTAGCACGAGATTTCACAACATTCACAGCATTAGAAACACATAAGTTATCAGAAGGCATGGCACTTCATTCCGTTGAATACAAACATAATCAGGGAATTATCTTGTTTCTGAGATTTGCACAAACCGTTGATCCATGATACATTACATTTACCATTCTTTTTATTCAACTCTAGATTAACGTTCCTAGGGTGAGAGGGCCTTCTACTTATTCTTCGAATTTACTTACTTGGTGTTTGGCAGAATCCTATCATTCTTTGGTATTGCCTGAAGGTGTGATCCCTTTTGCACTAGTAGAAAGTCTTACTTTCTGTAGATGAACACAGCTGTTAGAAATACGTTGGTGTCGAGACTGGTTTTGTGTTTTCTGGGATGTGAGTGATTCGGCAAACCGAACTTGTTGTCCTTTTACTCGGCATTGCCAATAATTGAGGGACCACAATTGTTGATGTAGGGCATGATTCTACTTAGGTGTGAAAGAAAAACCTGAATGATTTAGTATACTAAGGCAGACTCTAAAAGTGGATCTTGAGGATAATTTGCTATTTACATGTTCGACTATATCCCTAAGGGACCTACCCTTCTTCCTGGGGTATGCTTAATATACGAAGAGTGAGCAGTCCTTTTGTTCAACAATTTGGGTGTGATTGGTTCCATGTTATCCTTAGACACGTTTGGATCAACAGAGTGGGTCACAGTCTCCTTGTTATCTATCGCTTTTCCTTTAAGTTTCCTTAACTCATTTTTTAGGGCTGCTATGACCTTAAACCTTGTTTCCTGAAGTTTTGCCATTTAAAGAGGAAATCTCCCAGACTTTATATTGACTTGCATGATTAACGCATCACATTTGTTCTTTTGATTGAACTGTTTTGGCTTATCGAGTCATAAAGTTGTTTATATGTCTCGTTTCAAATGCTCATTCTCAGTAAACAAGTTTTTGTCACTCCTATGTTCCAATTTTTGTTAAGTGTCTCTATTTATCCATGTTATTTTGACTGAACTATTCTCCACATCTCGCTTTGGAAGGAACTTAATTTGCTCTTTCAACTTGACAATTATCTGTGTCTTTCGCTTGAGAACTCGAGGCTTTTCAAATTCACTTATCTCGAACAATGTGTAAAAAATTGGAGCATTTTGATTTAAAACATGTTTCTGTTGAAACATTTCTTGATTAAGTTGTGAATCGGGTTCCAAAGTGATGCAATGTTTTTCAAGAGTTGTAAAACACTTGCAAAGATTATCGTAAGTTTCTTTATCAACAAAATCCTTTTTCTTGACAAGCTCAGTCTCAAGTTCGAGACACTTTTGACATTCAGGCACATTTTCATCACTTGCATTCACAGACAAATTCACCACAGTCTTTACAATATCCTTATCAATAGCTTGTGCCAAGAGTCGTTCATTTTCACTCAAAACTTGATTCATTTTAACTTCGAAAGTTCTGGACTCCAAGCGATGTTGTTCGACAGCCTGTTCCATTTGAATAAAGACTGTTTTGGACATCAGCAAGTTCTTCAACCAAGTAATCGGTTGAAGTTATTGTAGACTATCTTTTAAATTTTTTATAATCGGAATGATTTCATCTCGAAAAAAGCCTCTTGTATGGTTCAAAACCCCCACGTGCCCTCAGTGATAGCTGTGGCAGTGGTTCTTTCTTTGACAACCTGATCAAAGCCAGTAAGATGGCGTTTAAGCTTTTTCAAGCTAGTATTCACCATACTTACTGTAGGAAGTTCTTTTGGAACCTCAACTATGACGGTTGTGGAAGAATGAGATGGGTCTAAAGGTGGGACGTAAGTCGCTTTCAATAGGCAGTTTCACTATATAAATTGATTGTCGACAAATCGGTTTTGTAGTAATCGTTAGCGATGATTGGCATAATTTATGGGTTGTGTTCACTTTATGTTTCTCAACTATGGAATCTTGTTCTTTCAAAGCATTTTGATAGAACTCTCTCACTATGCTTTAATGTTTCATAGAATCAGGAACCACAATTAGTATACATTTTAAGTATGGTATTCCGTCATTACAGCTTTGCATTGACCTCCCGAAGATTTCTTCAGACAGAAAGGTTTTTCAAAACCGAGAGCTGTTTCGAGGATTAAAATCATAAAAATTTTGGGATTTTGTCATCATAAGGAACAGTTTGTGCAGATAGACTCTTTGAACACTGATGTTGTCTAAAGTTGCTTAATCTTCTTTTCTAATCAATTTCTCTTTCATTATTTTACTGTTTTCTTCTAATTTCAACTTATTTTTGAGTTCAGAAACGGTTTGTATTAAACCATCCTGTTTCCTTGCACTTGTTCGAAAGATTTTTTCTTAAGATGTACATCTGGCATAATGTTCTTGTGATCCTGAAAACTGTTTTCAACATTTTGTTTCTCTTTCAAATCTATAATCTATTCTTTATATCTGTCAAGCTCTGGTAGTCAAAGCTTTATTAACAGTGTTGCTATGCGTCATTGGGCTAGTTATATTTGATCAAACATTAGACAATATCAGACTCTTGTGAAGCGAAGAGTTAGAATTTCTGAACAGTTTCTGTATTGTGTTTCACTCAGATACTGAGAATAAGGAATGATATTGCTATCACTGATTATATCAGTTTCTGACTGACTCACATCATTAGAATGTTCAGAAGACGTCATAATCTGCTCACTTTGATTGAATAAGTCATAGTTCAGATTATCTTGATTGTGTACCTCAGTGAGTGCATCTGAGCCATTCCTTGAGAGATTGGCCATGAGAGCAATCTTGGCTGAATTGATTTTCATCACACTCAGAGTTTAAGCGTCCAGATCATCGGCTTGATAAGCAGCATTGTTGGTAATGACTGTCTGAGAGTTTTGAGCGTCAGGAAGTCCTGGGTCAGCCAAAAATGCTATTTCTTCCTCTGTTAAAGCTTGACCACTGGCTTGAGCTTGAACCAACAACACTTTATCGTTAAACCATGTGTCATCCCTTTTCCTCTTGGCTTGTGATTGCTTGGCATATGACCTCCCCTTTGCAAATTATAAAACAGTAACAGTTCTTGTTTCCCCGTGTGCTACCACTTGCACCAGGTGTCTGAATTTTTCTTGTTGTTATAGCAGCATAAGTAGTTTGTCCTCCCCTGGAACTAGGTTGCACGTTACTTTTGCCATCTAGAGGTGGCTTGTTGACGAGGGTTTGACGAAAGTCCTTAGTGATTGTTCGTAGTAGGATACCGGGATGTGGACAACAGAGTCAAAAATGACATCATTTGATTAAAAAATTGCGTCAATTGGATCATCCCTTTTTGGAAACTGGAACAACTAGATAGAGTCTGGTTCGGGAAAATTCAGGTTGTTGCTGCTGATAGGTTATGAGAGCATATTTCGATTTGTGGGATGATTGGAGGTGTTGAGAATAAACGTTGTGGTGACACAGTGATTGATACTATGTGTTGGATAAGTAATTGAAAGAGGTGTTGAATGATTTGTTGAGAATTGTTGATGTTGATAAGGTGTAACAAACTGTGAAGACTGATATGGTGAAATGTGATGTTGAGATAGAGACTGTTGGTGAGGATGTAGATGAGATTGATAAGCTGGCTGAGTTAACTGATGAGATGCAACTAAAGCCAGAGGATCAGGGTACGTTATGCATCAAACGAACTTCAATTGATGTCGTTAATGTTGTTGTCAAGATGTGATGAAGTTATATACATTTGTAGTGTGCATATCTTTGACCAGTTTAACATCAGTGACACATTAGCTCCATTATTAGGAAGGAGTGTTTTAAGAACTTCGTGGTTCACTTGAAACTGCTTCCCAGAGGCATCTTGTAATGTTCATATTATTGAGTGCACGTGAAACCTCAAGTAATAGCATGAAACGTTTGCTCTCCTTTCTGTAAGGTAAAACTTATCAATTCATCATACAACTTGCACTAACGGTTCTTGTTTGGGTAATGAAGTTCCTTGCATCACAGTTTAATCTTCTCAAATGATCTTATGCCACACGATGTTGCTCACAAGATCATAGATTTCAGATGGTTTGGCCTTGGAGATATGATTTTTATAGACTTGAGTCGCAACTGCTTGAATGGCTTCAGCTGGACTTTAGCTCTACATCATTCCTTTAGCCTTGTTCTCTGACCTCAGTGATTGAATGGCCAAACAAGTGGTCCTTTTTCAAACAGATGCTAGTATCATTCTTCCGTGTGGTCTATCATCAAGCTCATGCACTTCTAAGTTATGTTCAAAAGCAGCAAAGAAACAATCACATAGATCAACAGCATTGTTTGTTTGCCTGCTTCTTATCTCAGGAGGAACCAAAGAAGATTTCAGAAGCTCTTACTGATGAGAGCTGGGTTGAGGCTATGCAAGAGGAGTTACTGCAGTTCAAGCTTCAAGAGGTATGGGTGTTAGTAGATCTACCAGCAGGCATGAAGGTTATAGGTACAAGGTGGGTCTTCAGAAATAAAAGAGATGAAAGAGGAGTAGTGGTCCGAAACAAGGCAAGATTAGTTGCCCAAGGTTACAGACAAGAAGAGGGTATTGACTATGATGAGGTTTTTGCTCCTGTGGCTAGGATTGAAGCCATAAGGTTATTTTTGGCCTTTGCCTCCTTTATGGGGTTCATAGTATACCAAATGGATGTAAAAAGTGCATTTTTGTATGGCACTATAGATGAAGAGGTGTATGTTTCTCAACCTCCTGGTTTTGTTGATCCTGATCATCCTAAGAAGGTCTATAAGGTGGTCAAAGCTTTGTATGGTCTACATCAAGCCCCTAGAGCTTGGTATGCTACTCTGTCTACATTTCTAGAAGAGCATGGATATAGAAGAGGATCAATTGACAAGACTTTGTTCATTAAGAAAAACAAAAAGGATATCATGCTAGTTCAAGTATATGTTGATGATATCATTTTTGGATCTACTAAAAAGTCTTGGTGTGATGAATTTGAGACCTTGATGAAAGGAAGGTTTCAAATGAGTTCAATGGGAGAACTTACTTTCTTCCTAGGATTGCAAGTCAAACAAAGTCAGACTGGTCTTTTTATCTCTCAAGACAAGTATGTTGCTGACATGTTGAAGAAATTTGATCTTGCAAGTGTGAAAACAGCAATTACCCCTATGGAAACCAAGATGGCATTAACCAAGGATGAGGAGAGTGCTGATGTAGATGTACACCTGTATAGATCTATGATAGGCTCTCTTATGTATCTAACTGCCTCTAGGCCAGATATTATGTTTGCTGTTTGTGCTTGTTCTCGTTTTCAGGTCAATCCAAAGGTGTCACATCTCATTGCTGTGAAGAGGATCTTCAAATACCTTAAGGGCAAACCCAATTTGGGCTTATGGTATCCAAGAGAGTCACCTTTTGCCTTGGAGGCTTTTTCAGATAGTGACTATGCTGGAGCTAATCTAGACAGGAAATCCACAACTGGTGGATGTCAATTTCTTGGAAGGAGGCTGATTTCATGGCAGTGCAAGAAGCAAACCATTGTAGCTACCTCAACTACTGAAGCTGAATACGTTGCTGCTGCAAACTGCTGTGGACAGATATTGTGGATTCAAAATCAATTGTTGGACTATGGTTTCAATTTCATGAATACCAAAATCCACATTGATAATGAAAGCACAATATGTATAGTGAAAAATCCAGTGTTTCACTCAAAGACAAAGCACATAGAGATAAGGCATCATTTCATCAGAGATGCATATGAGAAGAAGCTCATACAAGTGCAAAAGATTCACACAGACAATAATGTAGCTGACCTGTTGACTAAAGCGTTTGATGGACCAAGGTTCAACTTTTTGGTGGTCAACATTGGTATGGTAAATCCCTAGCTACATTTGAGGGGAGGATTTTGTATAGTTTGTTCTGTTTGTTAGACAACTTAGTTTTGTTAGTTAGCATAATTAGTTCTGGTAGAATAATTAATTCTTGTAGTGTATAGTAGTGTGTTTTGTGTTTGCATTAACTCTTTGAAGCCAAGCATGAATTGAAAGATGGATTGGAGCATGTATTTAAGGCTTAAAGACAGTCGTGAGGTTAACAACTTAATTCTGGTATTATTCTAATTAATTCTGGTAGCTTGGTTGACCAGATTTAAGTCTGGTAGACCAATACTAAGTCTGGTATCTATCCGTTGGGTACTGGTTGACCAAAGTCTTTGACTTTTCTTTAAATATGACCGTTAGACAAAAATAGCTTTTAATGTTCATCTTTCTTAAATTCTTTAAAACTTAACACTTTGACACGTTCTAGGAAAGATGTGTGGTATCAAGAGTAGCGAGCTTGAAACATGTACTTGGAGCTTTCATGATGACTTTATGTTGTCGGTCGGGTATGAGCATTGGTTTATGATCTTGTGAGCCAGCTGGAAATCAAGGAACTCCACCACCATTTAATAGCCAGCATAAAAAATTTAGCAATAAAACAGGGGACAATAATGGCTTTTACATTCATCCAGGTTGGTTGGAGAAACCATCGGAATCCGTGAGGATCGACCTGTGATCAATAGATTAATTTAAGAAGAATCTTCCTTGACAGATTTCCAGCCTGAAGATTGAATCTTTCTAACACTAAGTTTCAGATTCATCGTACTCAGCATTTTCTCGTTATCGGAACGTCTCAAAAGCAGACACAACGATAAGAGGGAACCAGTATTACTATCTCACCGATTGATATATAAAATGATTTGAAATCATCGTGTATCACTTCCAAAATTTTTTTTGTGACACACCGAGAGTGTTTTGTCATTTCAAAATTCACTAACAACCGTGATCCATTTCTTGAACAAGTTGATTCTTATAGAATCGCAACCATCCGTTTTCTTCTTTTCCAGTGCACAAGTTGATTCAGTAAAGAGATCGCACAAGTTACCTACCATGAGCTTGTTTGATGTTGCTTCAAGCAGGATTCCATCATCATTGTGAATAAATTCACTCTGATGTTCTGGCAAAATCCACAAGAATAATGCGAAGACTCCTTAAGGTGAATCTTGTAATTCACATTGTGTGACTTTGCTAAGTCGACACAATGTGAATTACAAGATACACCTTAAGAGTCCTGCGCATTATCCTTGTGATTTGCAGAACATCAGAGGAATTTTTATTCACATGAAAAATAATGTACTCGGTCATGGAAATCCTGCTTGAGTCAACATCAAACAAGCTCATGGTAGGTAACTTGTGCGATTCTTTATGAATCAAACTTGTGACAACTGGAAAGAAACGATGGTGCGATTCTATAAGAATCAAACTTGTTCCAGGAAATGGATCAACGGTTGTTAGTGAATTTTGAAATGACAAACACTCTCGGTGTGTCACAAAACAATTTTGTAAGTTATACCCGATTGATTTCAATAATTTTCTATATCAATCAGTGAGATAGTAACTCACTGGTTCACTCTTATCGTGCTGTCTGCTTTGAGACGTTCCGATAATGAGAACATGCTGAGTACGATGAATCTAATACTTATGTGTTAGAAAGATTCAATACTTCAGCTGGAAATCCTGTCAAGAAGATTCTTCTTAAATTAAATCTATCTGATCACAGGTCGATCCTCACGGATTCGATGGTTTCTCCAACCAAACCTGGATGAATGACAAAGCCATATTCGTCCCCCTGCTTTATTGCTAACTGTTTTATGCAGGCTATGTAAAATGGTGGTGGAGGTTCCTGATTCCAGCTGGCTCACAAGATCCATAACCACATGCTCATACCCGACCGACAAACATAAAGTCATCATGAAAGCTCAAGTACATGTTTCAAGACTTCCGCTACTCTGATACCACACATCTTTCTAGAAGTGTCAAAGTGTTAAAGTTAAAGAATTTCAAGAAAGATGCAACATTAAAGCTTTTCAAGAATGGTATGAGCATGTCGGTCCAGAAGTCGCAAGTCCACAAGGTGGCAAAGTTACAAGTTGGCGTAGAGATTATGCTTGGTTGATGATCTCAAGATGCTCAAGATCACTATGTCAAATACAAGTTCAAGGAACAAGCTCAAACCAAGAAGTCAATGATCACAACAACATATTCTCAAGAGAAAGTCAAGAGTACGAGCTAAAGACTAGGAATAAAGCATAGTATGCTAGGCTTAAAGTTTGTAAATTGGAGTGACCTCCCTTAGGGGGAGATTGTTGGAAACACGAAAAGTGTCGGTCACTTCCAAAGTTGTAATAGTCTTAGCTCGTAGTTAGTATAAGGATTAGATTAGTAATCTAGTCCGGCCCAAGGCCCATGGGTGGCCCAACTCCAGCCCATGGCCGGCCAATGTAGTATAAATACACCCTCTCCTAGTCTTGGAGAGGGTTGGTTGTTCCATTTGTTACACACACTTTCATAATACATTCATCCATTTTCCATCATCTTTCTATCTAACAATCCAACCCACATCTCACTTATTGTTCTTGGTTGATCTTAAGATTACTAGTATTCTTCAATGAAATTGAAACCATGGTCCAACAATTGATTTTGAATCCACAATATCTGTCCATAGCAGTTTGCAGCAGCAACGTATTCAGCTTCAGTAGTTGAGGTAGCTACAATGGTTTGCTTCTTGTACTGCCATGAAATCAGCCTCCTGCCAAGAAATTGACATCCACCAGTTGTGGATTTCCTGTCTAGATTAGCCCTAGCATAGTCACTATCTGAAAAAGCCTCCAAGGCAAAAGGTGACTCTCTTGGATACCATAAGCCCAAATTGGGTTTGCCCTTAAGGTATTTGAAGATCCTCTTCACAGCAATGAGATGTAACACCTTTGGATTGACCTGAAAACGAGAACAAGCACAAACAACAAACATAATATCTGGCCTAGAGGCAGTTAGATACATAAGAAGACCTAATCATAAGTTATATATGGTGTACATCTACATCAGCACTCTCCCCTCTTGGTTGGAGGCCATCTTGGTGTTCCAGAGGAGTATTTGCTATTTTCACACTTGCAAGATCAAATTTCTTCAACATGTCAGCAACATTCTTTGTCTTGAAGATAAAGAAGACCAGTCGACTTTGTTTTTGACGTGCAATCCTATGAAGAAAGTAAAGTTCTCCCAGTGAACTTATTTGAAACCTCCTTCACAAGGTCTCAAATTCATCACTCCATGATATTAGTAGATCCAAAAATTGATATCATCAACATATACTGAACTAGCATGATTACCTTTTTGTTTTTCTTAATGAACAAATTTTTGTCAATTGAATCTCTACTATAATTCATGCTCCTTTCGAGAAATGTAGACAAAGTAGCATACCAAGCGCTAGGTGCTTTGATGTAGACCAGCACAAAGCTTTGACCACCGTATATACCTTCTTAGGATGATCCAGAATCAACAAAACCAGAGTTGAGAACATAACACCTCTTCATCTATAGTGCCCATACAAAATGGCACTTGTTACATCCATTTGTAGACTATGAACCCCATAAATAAGCAAAAGCTAAAAACAACCTGATACTACTATCCTTGCCACATGAGCAAATCTTCATCATATGAAGTACCTCTTCCTGTCTGTGTCTTGGGCCACTATCTTGCCTTATTTCTACAACTACTCCCTCCTTTTATCCCTTTGTTCTGTATAACCCATTTTGTTCTAACCCACCTTTGCCCCATGAGGTAGATCGCTAGAATCCATACATGATGCGCAAACGGTATAACTCTTCTTGCATAGCTTCAACCTACTGAACAATCTGTAAAGCTTCAAAATCTTTTTTAGGTTCCTCCTGAGATAAGAAGCAGCAAACAAACATGTTTGTGATCTTGTGATTGTCCGGGCTGCTTTGAACTTAACTTTTACAAGTGCATTGTGCTTTCTGAATGAGTTTGACTGCACTCGCTTCTAGTTTGCAAAGAGTACTTAGGATCACCTAAATTTGACTTTGTTGAGAATGTTGGGTACCTAAGAGTAGGAATGGGACTAACAACTAATTCTGTTAGTAAGTTGTTGAAGTCAGTGACCACACCCTCTTCATCATAAGAAGCTACATCAAAGATCCCTTGCTTAGGCCTGTTGAAGATTTCGAGCTCTAGCATGTCTGAATCATCTAGATCAGCATGTTGAGATGCATCAAACTTGCCAGTATTAACTGATCCACTACCAGTATTAACTGAGGGAGTACTGGTAGTTTTGTTTTCAAGTGCTGCTCCTAACTGCTTTTGAGCAATTGCATCCAACTCTTTTCGAAAAGCTAGAATATCAGGAGCATCTTCTGAAATGCCGTTAGGAGAAGCCTCCTTCTCTTGTGATTTAAGGTTTTGAAGCTTTGTCAAACACTCTTCTTTCTTTGAATTTGTAGAAGGCTTCCTTGTGCCAACTTTTGCTGCAGTATGCTGGACTGCTGTAGGTACAATAGTAAGCTCCTCAGCCTCATCTTCTTCCTCAGAAGCATTTGTATTTGGAGTACCTGCACTGTTAGTCACTTCTGAAGTACCTGCATGGTTAGTGACTGATGAAGTACTTGCATGGGGTTTAGCTTGATTTTCCAAGGACACAGGAATATAGTTTATAGAATCAGTGAGATAATCAATATCAAACATCCATCTATACCCTACACCTTTTACATTTGGTTTTTCTTCAAGAAAATTTACATGCAGATTTACTTCTACCCTCTTGGTTACTAAATTATATACCCTATAGGCTTTGCTGTTTAGTTAGTAACCGCAACAAGAATCCGCATCTGAATTACCATCAAACTTCCAAAGTACATCTAAGATATCTAAATAGTTTACATGCACCCAAAAGGTCTTATGTTGCTAAGTCATGGATTGTGGCCAAACAAAAGCTCATAAGGAGTTTTGTTTTGAGGTTTAGTCACTCTTACCCTATTGAAGATATAACAAGCAGTATTAACTGCTTCTGCCCAAAAAGTAGTTGGTAAGAGTGAGTCAACTAGCATAGTCCTAGCTGCCTCAATTAGGGTCCTGTTCATTCTTTCAGCAACTTCATTTTGCTGTGGAGTTCGGGTATTGCTATACTCTTATTTTATTCCCTTGTTCCCACAAAATTCAAGCATATTTCTATTCTTAAATTTAGTTCCATTATCTGATCTAATGATTTTAACCCTATGATTAAGCTGGTTTTCAATCTGCCTATTGAAGTTCTGAAGGATGCCACTAGTTTCATCCTTTGTAGCCAAGAAGAATACCCAACTAAATCTGGTACAATCATCAGTAATTACAAGACAATAACTTGCATGATTAATGCTTTTGACAGAAGTAGGTCCAAAAGATCATATGCAAGTGTGCATGTTGCTGTATGATGGTGTCTTACTAATTTAGCCTTACAGGAGGCCTTGTGTTGCTTACCTTTTTGGCAGGCAACACATGTATGGTCATTTCTAAAAACCTTGGAAGGTAGACCTCTTACAAGGTTTCCCTTCACAAGTTTGTTTAAGTTTTTAAAATTTATATGACCTAATCTCATGTGCCATAATTTAGATGATTCATCTATGTGGCTTTGCATCAAACAAGCATAATCTTTTGTTGAGAAAGATAGCTTCATATCAAACTGTACATTATGTGTTGCCTAGGGACTTTAAGAAGTATCGATTTTTCATCAGGCATCTAAGTCAGGAGACACAACAAGACATTCAGTTTTTAGTAAAAAAAAACCTTATGATGCTTATCACATATTTGTGATATTGAAAAAAGATTAAAATGCCCAAGTTCTTTACCAAAAGAACACTATCAAAATCTAAATTACCAACGCTTATCCTACCATTTACCAGTAATGTAAGCCTTGCTACCTCCAAAGGTAACAGAACCCCCTTTCATCCTTCAAAATCAGCCAGGTGATCCTGTTACCAGTCATGTACCCGAGCATCTACTATATAATATACCGCTATCCGCCATGTTCCTTGAGTGGATGATCAAGGCACATGAAAAAGAGAAATATATTTCTCTTAGGGAGCCTAGGCCTTTTCAGGCTTGTCTCCTTGTGGACCTTTAGCATTCATAGTTCTAATAAAAGTTGGTCCACTATCACAATTAGAGTTTGGTCTAGAGTTCCTCCAATTATAACCTGCTGAGGTCTTAACAGCAGTACCCCAATTTCCCTTTACAGCATGAGAATAAGTCATTCTTGCTGTATTTCTAACAATGGGTCTTCTCACTGGGAATGTAATTGAAAATGGGGGGGGGGGGGGGGTGGATTTCTTTGATTAATCTTATTTACCTGGGGTCTTATAGGACTAAAACTGTTTGAGTTACTGGTAGGTACGGGTTGTTTAGATCTACCAGTATTAACATTAGTCCTGACAGAATTAACATTATGCCTAACAGAATTAACATTTGCCCTACCAGTATTAACATTAGGTCTAACAAAATTAACATTTTGCCTAACAGCAATGAGTTATACTGGTCTAGGTACAAAGTGATTAGCATGATTAACCCTGTTTGCATTGTTTCATACTGGTTTGGCCACCCCGTTACCAGTATTAAAAACCCTTTATTTCTTAAGCTCAGCATCTTTTGCCATTTTCTTTTCATAAAAGTCACAATCTTTGATCAAATGACTTAGGTTGCCACAAACAAAATACTTTTTCTTGATGAAGAGTAACCTTCTCCTAGTTCTCTTTCCATCATTTTATTCCAACTCTTTCCTTTAACTTCAGATGTCCCTTGATTTTTCATTTGTTGCCTAGGAGTTTTTACGTGTTTTGCACAACTAGGTTCAACTTCTTTTGATTCAGACACAACTTTTTCATTAGTTATTACAGACTTAGACGTAGACATCTCATTTGGTACACTTATACTTTCTGATTCATACTCAAAAGAGTGCTCAGAGGTGTTTCCATAAGATCCTTCACTGTCATTTGATTGACAGGTAGAATGCTCAGTAGAGTTGTCATCTGAGTCACTAGTTTCAGTCTTTTGAGGTCCCTTTTTACCATAAACATACAAAGAATCATCAATTTCCTTTTGTGGTTTAGGAGTATAGTCTCCAGTTAATGCATGTGGAACTCCTTTGAAATTATCAGTCTTTGGAAATCTACTGTATAAAGGTTTGTTAAGAAAATCTTTTTCTGTACACTGAAACACAGTACGATTCATTTCTTCCTCATAGCTTAAAACCTCTTTGTTTGATTGTATTTCATATCCTAAACCAACTTTACTATTTGAAGTCATACCTAAATCAACTAATTTCCAAAGGTTTTTAGAAGAATGTTTCCATGAATCTACTATTTTCTGCAATTGTTCCTTTTCTTTTACAGCTTTCATTCATATTCTCCTATATCTTTTAAGCTTTTCATCTTTTGCATATATTTCATTTGCTTGAAATGTAAGTTGTTCATTTAGAGATAATTGCTGCTTTTGAAAAGTAACAATTTGAGCTTCTAATTTCTTAACAGCTAGAGTATAGGCAAGTATTTTTACTTCTTGTTCACCTAACTGATTCATTTGTTCATCACACAGTGTTTTAAGCTTATTATATGAATCAATGAAAGTTTTAGAACATAATGATACCTCAGTATTTGAGCTGATTGTCATGAGTGCATGATTTGTCTCTTCTTCCTCTGCTGTATGTTCTCCCTAATTGACAACACCGTCATCCATAGTCAGCAAATAGTTATGATTCTGCTCTTTCTTTCCAGCTCCTTGATCTTGATAAAAAGAGTCTATCTTCTTTCCATCATTTGTCCCCTTGGATGGACATTCCCTAGCAAAATGACCAGTGTTGTGACATTTGAAACATTCAAGCTTCTTTTTGTCAAAACCAACAGGTTTGTTTCCATCAATCCGGACTCTCCTTCCAGTCTTTTTATAAAACTTCTTCATTCGAATAGCAATCATTGCTATCTACCAGTTTATGTCCATTTCTTCAATGTCCACATCATCAATCTGTTCTAGGTCTTCATGAAGCAAGTCTAAATCTTTAGATTGTTTGGCAAAGAGTGAATAAATAACTTCATCAGCAAAACCAGTAGGAACTTCTCTTTCTTGAATATTGTTTAAAGAAGTAGGAGTATAAGTACTGTAGGCACCAGTATGACCAGACTTAACCTTGTTAGTGCTGCTCTTGCTGTGTGAAACAAAAGCAACGTTTTGAGCACTTGCAGATGATTTTGAGGTACTTGTGAGTTCTTGCTCAAAAACTCTAAGGTTATTATACAAGTCATCAATGGACAAAGTGTCAACATCTGGTTTGGTTCTCATTGTCATTGCCAGATTTGACCAAGCTGGGGGCAAAGATCTGAGAAACTTGTGATTTGCATCCTCAGTTGATACTTCAGCACCATGGGCTTCCAACTGTGAGAGTAGTTGTTGGAACCTGTCATATCCTTTTTCCAACCCTTCTGAACTGGATATAGAAAATGCTTCAAACTGTTGTTTTAGAACAGCTTTCTGCATCTTCTTTGAATTTGCATTACCACCAAACCTAGTCCTTATGGCTTCCCAAATTTCTTTTGCATCGTCCATTCCATGAAATCTTCTCAGATGTTCCTTGGGAATGGCCATAAGTAAGATGGTTCTTGCCTTCCTTTCCTTTTCAACAGCATGAATTTCTGCAGCAGATACTGGTGGAAGTATTCTAACAACACCATCTTTTCCAGTTGAGATTCTCTTCTTTGAATTTCCATTCTGAATTACCTTCCAAACATCATTATCAATATATTCAAGGTAATGCTCCATCTCCATAGCCCATATATCATACTCCTCCTTCTTCAGAATTGGGAGTTTGATATTTGAAATAGTGGTTGTTGTAGGAGTGAGTTGTTGTTGTTGTTGTTTTGGTTTATTGGTTGCAGTACCATTGTCTGATGCATCTTCATGGTATGATGCTTCATCATCACTAAGATGTTGAGAGTAATCATCATTAGCAGGTTGAGACATTTTTCTAGATCTGAAAGTGATTGTTTGTGTGTTTTGCAGCGTGGTTTCTTCTGTGATTCTTTTTTATTCAGAGTCCCTCTAATAGGCTCTGATACACATGTAGGTCCAAAGTCTTGATCTATTAGCCTTTTTTAAAGCAATAGCTATCTTGAATAGAATCCAAATCAACTATAAGAGAGACAATGACTATGATTATACTATGTGCTACTATCTTGCGGAGTCATAATACAAGTACTAAGAAGAACAATTGGAAAAACTAAACTTCGTATAATTGCTATTGATTTTCTATAGTTTGGATACCTAAAACAATATGCCGTATGGGTCTTTTATACACCAAGGAAACCCTAATAGGCTTTACAAACGTTAAAAATAGATATTGCAATCCTTTCCTAACCGTGTGAAAGGATAATGCATATCATTTCCTAAGATATCTCTAAGATTAACGTTTCTGTTACATAAACAGACTTAACTACATGAGACCATTACTACTATAGTACAGCCAGACTTAACTTAGTACTAGACAGAACTTAACTATGTCTACCAGACGTAACTCTATAACTACCAGACTAACATTCTGTTTACAATATTCTAACATCTGCAAGTGTCCTTTGGTTTGAATTTTTCATAAAAAAGTTTTGTTGGATTTTTTAGCTTTATCTCTTGATTCCTTTGGCTTAATTAAGTTGCTTAATCTGTCTTAATAAGATTAACTTAGATATGCTAGTAGCTTTAGTTCAAATTTCAGTTAATTGTTAGCTTTTTTGAGTTGTCAGTTTAGATAAAAAACCAAAAAGTAAAAAAATTAGTTAAGATGTTTTCTTCTTGATTTAAAAAAGCTTTTTTAGCTTATTTTCAATTGTCATAAAAGTTAGTTTTCACAAAATTGTTAGTATCTAGCTTATTTACCATCTTAGTTGTTAAACTTTTCAAAATAAAAAAAAATTGCAAAAAAAGAAAGTCCAAGGACTCGAACCCTGACCTCCCACCCCTTAAACACTACACATACTTCCAGTATTGTGCTACATTAGCTCATCCGTTAGTTTACCTTTTCATTTTTTATTTAACACCTTTTGGTTGCCCATTAGCTATTATAAAAGTCTAGCTTCTTAGGAGTTTTTTCTCACTAATTAGATAAGCGGGAGTTTAAGCTCAATTTTCTGCATCCTTGTTACTGTAGACTTTTTGTGTGTTTTTTCTAGATTTTTCTCATTATTTGTTGAATTTGTATCATTTTTCTTCTTGGTTTAAAATTTTTATAAAAAAAGCTATAAAAAATAAAGAAAATTATTTTTTTTTAATAATTTTTCTTTTTCATAAAATTTATTTCTTTATCTTAATTAGGTTTAGAAATTAAATATGCTCTCGTAGGCTTTAAAATTTTAGTTTAGTCAGTTGCTTTATTGTTGCGTTTTCATTGTAACTCGTTTAATTATTTTTTTTGTTTAATTGTTATTATTTGCTTATTTTACTTGTTTTTATTCATAGAAATAGATAATCAAATCAATCTTCGTTACCATTCAAATCATTGTCCAAACAAAAACGTGGTCTCAATTTCATAAATCGTTGGGGAAAAACGACCCGGTAATCACTTACCGGTTAAAACTTGTAGTATTTTTGTAAGATTTTTCCTACTACCTTTGTCCTCAAAGGTAGTTTTGGAATTTTCTATACTTTAGATATTATTACATATATAATTGACCCACAATCAGAGGGGAATGCTGATTTTCATCAGATAGTGGACTTCATGAATGCTAGCACTATCAGGTATTCTTTAACCATAAGTCCTACTATCTATGCTTCTTATATTAACCAGTTTTGGGCTACTGCTAAGTCCAAAATAGTCAATAATGAAACGCAAATACATGCCAAGGTTGATGGCAAGACTATAGTAATATCAGAATCATCTGTGAGGAGTAATCTTCACTTTAGTCTAACAAATTCTGAAATTTTGGAAAACCTTGCGTTGATGGGATATGAAATTGTTTTTGATAAACTTACTTTTCAAAAAGCTTTATTTTCCCCTCAATGGAAGTATCTTATACATACCATCTTACATTGTCTAAGTTCAAAATCTACTGCTTGGAATGAGTTTTCAACTAATATTGCTTCAGCACTTATATGTTTGGCAAATAATCAAAAGTTTAATTTTTCTAAATTAATTTTTAATGGTATGTTAAGAAACTTGGATCCAAATTCTAAAAAGTTTTTGATGTATCTAAGGTTTTTACAACTGTTTTTTAATAACCAAGTTAAAAATCTTGCAGAACCTTTTAATGATACTTATGAAACACCTAAAAATACTCAAAAAGTTTTTGCTAATATGAGAAGGAAAGGCAAAAGTTTTTCTGGGACAGTTACTCCATTATTTCAAAGTATGTTGGCAATACAAGCAGTAGAGGGTGAAGGTTCAGGACAACCCTCTGAACCCCAACCAACACCTTCCCCTGCTCCATATTCTCATGAAGAATAAATTCCTGTTGTTGCCACATCTCACCCACAAAAGACCCAAACACCTAGGCAAGCTAAAAGAGGTCGAGACACTGAGATACCTCAGTCTGGTGGTCCCCCTAAAAAGGTTAGTGATGTGGTTGTCCATAAGGAGTTGGGTGACATAGTAGAAAGGGTTACCACTACTGCTGCTAGCTTAGATATAGAGCATGACAGTGGTAACATCCTTAAGACCCGATCCACGGCAATACCTAATGTGCCTCTTTCTTAGGGAATTGGTACAGGTGGTAGTCCTAAGTGCCAAGAAGCCATAAGGGGGTACCATTGCTCAGACTAGGTCTGAGAGGGTACCTATACCTTTCTATGATTCACCTCTCCTAGGAGGTAGCAAACCTGGAAGTGATAAGGAAAGACTTGAAAAAGATTATTTGACGGATTTTGTACCACCAACACCCCATGTTTCACCTCTCTCAGGAGGTCACACACTTGGAAGTGATGAGGGTAGACCTAACATAAATGAATTGATGGCTATTTGTACAAACTTGTCAAACTGGGTTCTTGCCTTGGAAACATCAAAGACTGCTTAAGATTTGGTGATCAACAAGTTGAAAAAGAAAGTCAAAAGATTGGAAAAGAAGCAAAGGGCAAGAACTCCAGGGATGAAACTCTTCAAGATTGGTACCTCCAAGAGAAAGAGTTTAGATAAGGAGAATGTATCCAAACATGGGAGGAATTTAAAGACAAGGCCAATGTTTGAAGAAGGTGATTTTGATGATGACTTTGATGATATTGATGATATAGTTAATGAAGCAATGAAGAATGTTGAAGGAGATACAGTTAATACTGCTACTACTAGAGTTAGTGCTGCTAGTGCATCAGTTACTATTGTTGGTGTATCTATTAGTACTGTTGAACCAAGAACACCTCCAACAACTACTATAACTGCATTTGAAGATGAGGATCTTACTATTGCTCAAACACTTGTAAAGATGAGAAGTCAGAAGGATAAGGAAAAAGGAAAAGGAGTTGCTTTCAGAGCTGCACAAGAAGAATCTGCTAGACCAACAAGAATTCTTCCAACTGTTGATCCAAAACATAAAGGAAAAGGCATTATGCAAGAGCCTGAAAAGCCTCCAAAGAACCCTATAAAGGCTCAGATTCAAAGGGATGCATAGATTGCTCAAAGATTGTTTGAAGAAGAACAAGTACAGTTTGAGAGAGAGCAAAGGATTGCTAGGGAAAGAGCTGCAGAACAAGAGGCCAAGAATGTTGCATTGATTGAACAAATGGAAGATATTCAAGCAAGGATGGATGCAGATGAATTACTAGCAGAAAGACTTCAACAAGAAGAAAGAGAACAACTCACCATTAAAGAAAATTCTAGAATGTTGGTGGAAATGATTGCTGAAAGGAAAAGGTTCTTTGCTGCACAGAGAGCTGAACAAATTAGAAACAAGCTACCAACCAAAGCTCAACTCAGAAACAAGATGGTAACTTATCTGAAACACATGGGCAAGTACACTCACAATCAGATGAAGAGCAAGAGCTTTGAAGAAATTCAGAAGCTGTATGAAAGGGAGCAGAAGTGGATCAATAAATTTGTTCCTATGGATTCTGAAGTGGTTAAAGACAGTAGAAAAGGTAAAGCTAAAGGTAGTAGAAAGAAAACAGTTGCTAGGAAAAGAACAGGTGAAAAACTTGATGATGAAAGTGTCAAGAGACAGAAGATAGAGGATGATGCTGAGAAGGAAGAGCTTAGAGCTTATTTGGATATAATTCCAGGAGATTATGAAGCTGTAAATGTTGAATCACTAGCTACAAAGTATCCAATAGTTGATTAGAAGACACATGTTCTATCAGAAGACAAGATGTATTATGAGATCATCAAGGGTGATAGAAGTATTAAATTTTACAAGATATTTACAGAAATGCTTGATGATTTTGATAGGCAAGATGTGTTAGATCTATATAGGTTGGTTAAAGAAAGATTTGAGACTGCAAACCCAGAAGGATATGACAGATTACTTTAGGGAGATCTCATTACTGTATTTGAACCAAGTGAAGATGATGAAATCTGGAAAGCTCAACAGGACTACACATTGATCAGCTAGAGATTATTTGATTCATGTGGAGTTCATGTATTACTGATGAATACTGGAATTGCTATTCACATGCTGATAGAGAAGACATGTCCTCTTACACAAGAGATGCTTTCAAGAATGCTGAGTAGAAGACTAGAAATTGATCATGAGTGTGAAATGGCTTATGAGCTTCTCAGGTTTACAAGATCACAACTTCATAAGTAGAAGAGTGTTTGGATACATCCTCCTAGTGATCAAGATGCAGGTAATGAAGAAACTTGATGATTAACAAGAGGAATATCAAGTTTAGGGGAGGATTGTTAGGAATTAGAGGCTTCTACAACTTAATGCTGCTGGTCTAAGTTTGTGCCGCTGCTGAAGATTAGAGAAAATAGTCTAAGTTATTAGTTTAATAGTTAGTGTTGTCAGTACAAAGTGTTAGTACTATCAGTTTATTAGTACTATTAGTTATAATAGTTAGTACTTCTAAAGTGATATGCATGAGATATATTAGGAATAGATATGCATTGATTAGTATACGCGTTTTGTAAGCCCATTAGGGTTTCCTTGGTGTATAAAAGGAACCCTACGGCATAGATAAAATATATAAGTTTTATATAGTTTTCATAGCAAATTTAGTTAGCAGCTTCAAGGTTATTTTGTAACCCTATCACTATTCAGAGTGATCATTTTATATTAAGGCTGAAAGTTTGGTTTACATTTGTGTGTTCATTTGTTAATCTTCGTATTGCTTAAAGTCTAGATTCCGCATAGACTTTAAGTTATCTCACAAAGTTTCTGTCTTAGTAGTTTTGGATTTATCCAAGGTTACTAACCTTTATACAAGCTAAAGGAGATCAAGATCTATTCAAAAGGGATCAATAGATACTAGGATGGCTCTCCATATCATGTTCTATATATCTGGACCAATAGGATCACAAATAATTCCTTGTCTTTGCCTTTGGATTGTGAGCTTAGTTGAACTCGTAGGTGACCCTTAGACCCAACGAGTACATTCTTAATCAATTGGTAATGATTTTGGCAGTGAACTACCAGTATATAAAACACCATCAAGTAATAAGTGGGTAAAGTCCTAATGGGCTAGGGTATTAACAAGATCACCACTGCTCTAATTCCCTAAGATAGATTATAATTAAACTAAAGGATGCTTTATGCGGATACGTTAATCGTGACAGGGTTGTTCGTATCTAGGTCTTAGGATGAAGTCCCTCCTAAGTCTTAAGAATGATATGCCGCATCGAGATAAGCAGCCATTTCACTCAACAAAGAAACTAGCATTTAATCGAATTTAATATGACTAATACAGTTTTCTATCATTTGGCTTGTACCACTCTTTTATCATTTGTTTATCTGCTTTGTTCCTATTATGCATTGAATTGATTATTGCCGCTTCCTTATTATTGCATTTGAATTGATTATTTATTTCCCACTAACCAAAAACTAGTGTCCTTAGTCTTCTCAGCCTAGAACACCACTCCCCCCCCCCCTCCACACCCCCCCCTTCTATATCTAAATTACCATTTATAATATGTTAACTCTTAGTAATTAAGATTTTAACATAAGACTATTAGATTATTTAACAAGTATTGTTGAATATAAGCCGTTAACGAGTTATTACTACTCTTTTTAGTGTTTCTTGATCTCCTACTTATAATGAACACTATCCATCCGATTTTTTCGGGTACTCTGCCTCCAATTAAATGTAGTTGTTTCTCAATGTTAAAGTCGGCTTATAATATAATGTAATAACTTAGAATATATAATAAACCTTACACTCTACACGGATATCACTATTCTTAAGTTTGCTTTGCCAGCCAGATATCGTTTGTTCGGCGTGTGTGAAATTGTTAAATATTTATTTTCTGCTCATCTAGATATATCTATCAACTTTTAACCATAGTGCTTTAGTTCTAGTATAAATATATTCCTAATGTTTAAATTATAGGTTTGTATTTGGGTGTGAAATTGTTAAATCTTTATTTCTATTAGTATTTCTAATCATTAACCAGCTTAGTTTAGAATAATCTAATTGTTTAAATTATGTTTGTATTTAATTAATTGCGTGTCTAATTGTTTGTTTAAACATCTGCATTATTTAAGTCATCTGTAATATTCTTAGTTGAATACTAATTACGACGTATTCAATTTATTATATATGGCGTATAAATTTTTTCTAAACCAATACAGCGTATTCGACTCTAAACCCCCATATTTGTCTATTTGACTATTTGATTGTTTTCTTTCCTAGCAAATTCATTACAGGTTAAAATGGACGATCCCAACATTACTATGGAAGAATATATCAGGCTTAAAGAAGAAAAAGCTCATAGGCGTGGTAAGGTGTATAACTGGGAGATTGCTACGTATGGAAAGATTTAGTAAGATGAAGACGTTCACAACCTCGGATCGTTTGAAACTAAATTCTCAGCTATAGTCTTTAATGACGCGTTAACATTTGAAGTAACGCTCTCCTTCGAACCTACAGTATGTCCTCTTAACGACCATAAAATTGACTTAAGAACATCGTTTGACGAATCTGACGATGAAGATTACACGGTAATTTATGACGAAAATTTATTTTCCTATAAAATAATTTATGTCAACAATTTGAAAACAGAATCTAAAAATGATAATGATAAAGTCAATATGCCTTCGTTTTCGTCACCCGAGCCTGAGGTCAGTTATTCGAATGATTTAGACTACTTTAAAGATTTGGAGAGTGAATTTCCAGCCATTGTTTACAATGATGCTCTAAAGTCTAAATTAGATTTCTTTACTAAACCTACTATAAATCCTCAACATATCGATGAATTTAATTTAAAAGATGAAACATTATTGTCTGAAAGTGATGAAGAGGAACAAAATGTTTTATACTTTAATGATTTATTTCCTTTTAACGTAATTTATCTCGATGATCTAAAATCGGATACGGACAATGATAATGATGGAATCGATATTGAACAGCCTTCGGGGGACATGTCTGTCATACCATTACCTAAGGTAATAAATACAGATGTTGGTGCCTTTACACATGGGTCAAATAAGCTTTTGGAAACAAGTCATGATACAATTAGTAAAATTTTCACTACTATTAATTTTATCAAGGAATTAAATATTAATATCATGACTTGGAATTATTTTACCAAAGGGATGCCATTCATTCTTACAATTAAGAATCTATATGTGTCATTTAGCATCCCGTTCAACCCCAAATTGTTTTATAAGGATTGGATTAAATTGAGACAAGTCTAACATAAAGACTTTTCTGTAAACAAAAGTGCTTACCAAGAGACAACCCGGCCATTTTTAACTGTTTGTCGTTTGTAATATTTTAATTGTTTGCTGAGTCTGTCTTCCCAGACATTCCATACGGCGTATCAAACCCCTTTGGATACGGCGTATGGACCTGTCTGGACGTTATCAGTCCTTTACATTCTGTAATTTAAATTCTAGTATTTTTAAACAATTAATTGTTTTTACAGGTACAATACGGCGTATCCTTGGGTTTGGGATACGGCATATTGATCCCTGTACATTATGTGTGTTTAATTGTTTTCTTGTACCATTGTAGCGAGATAGAAATTGCACGTATCATCTTCTAATCTTTTATGCAGGACCTTGCTAAAACAAAATCGACTAATTGGTGGAGGTATAATCTGAAAATGGCGTGTGTTGAACTTATACGAGCATTCTAAAGCCTTCTTAAACATACTTTTTGCTCAAGAACTCAACTTGAAGAATCATCACGAGCAAAATATCAGGGGAGTTCCTCGTTCTAATTCTATTTCCCATATTCTTAAATTATTTTATTTATACAACGAGGACGTTGTATAATTTAAGTGGGGATGGAGAATTAGAACGTACTTGTCCTTCTTTTTACAAAATAATATGCTATGTGCTTAAAAATAGGCCATATTAAAAAAAATAGCATATGTTGGGAATAAAAGGCTTCTTAACTGTTACTACTGCTGGTTCAAGTTACCGCTGCTAGTTATGAAGATTACTACTGTTGGTTATAGTTTCTACTACTGGTGAAGATTGCAGGAAATATTCTAAGTCATTACTACTGCTAGTTGTAAAGTTACTACTGCTAGTATTAGTTACAACTGCTAGAAGAGTTTCTGGTGTCAGTTATAAGTTAGTACTGTTAGATATATGTTAGTACTGCTGATGTAATAAGAATGAGATATTTTAAGAAAAGATATGTATGTATAGAAAATGCGTTGAAAGCCCATTAGGGTTCCTTGGTGTATAAAAGGATACCCTAGGGCATGTAGGTTAGTATCTCAATATCTCATCTTCATATATCATCTAGAAATCGTTTTGTTATAGCTTCAAGGTTTTATATAACCCTAACACTATTAAGAGTGTTCGTATTAATATATTGAGGCTGAAAGTTTGGTATTATACAATCTTGTTTGTTACTGTTTTATTACTTATTCTTCTTAATATCATAGACTAGTTTCCGCATAGTCTTTGATATATTCAATCAAAGTTTCTATCATAGTTGTCTTGGATTTATTCAATACAACTAAGCCTTTTACAAGCTAAGCAAGATCTATTCAAGTAGGATCAACAAGTGGTATCAGAGCTTGTTAAGAAACTTTGAATAAAAAGAAACAATCTATACATACCAGATCTATTTATTTGTGATAACATGGAGGCAGTATCTTCACCAATGGTTGCTGCTACAAAACTTCCAGTGCTCAATCCAGCGAATTTGAGCTTTGGAAAATAAGGATAGAACAGTACTTCCTAATGACAGATTATGCTCTTTGGGAAGTAATAGTAAATGGATACTTACCTCCACCAAAGAGAACTGTTGATGGTGTTGAGCAAACATATCCTCCTACAACTGCAGAGGAGAAGTTAGCAAGGAAGAATGAGTTAAAGGCAAGAGGTACATTGTTGATGGCTCTTCCAAATGAACATCAACTAAAGTTTAATACCTACAAATGTGCCAAGACTCTGATGGAAGCTATAGAGAAAAGGTTTGGAGGTAGTAAGAAGTCAAACAAAACTCAGAATACAAATCTAAAGCAACAGTATGAGAATTTCAATGGATCAAGCTCAGAAGGACTTGATCAAACCTATGATAGGCTTCAAAAGCTTATCAGTCAGCTAGAGATTCTGGGTGAAACTATTTCTCAAGAAGATATGAATCTGAAGTTTTTAAGAAGTCTCCCATCAGAATGGAAGACTCATACCTTGATCTGGAGGAACAAACCTGATTTAGACACCTTGAGCATGGATGACCTATACAACAATCTAAAGATTTATGAAACTGAAGTTAAAGGGTCATCAAGCTCAAACCAAAATTCACAAAATGTGGCTTTTGTGTCTTCCAATAACTCTGGCAGTTCCAATCAAGCTCATGGTTCTAACTCTGCCAATACTGATAGTATGAGTGATGTTGTGATCTATTCTTTCTTTGCAAACCAATCCAACAGTTCATAATTAGATAATGATGACTTATAACAGATTGATGTTGATGACTTGGAAGAGATAGATCTAAAGTGGCAGATGGCTATGCTGACCATGAGAGCCAGAAGATTCCTAAATAAGACTGGAAGGAAGATTAGTGCCAATGGTTCTGAGACCATAGGGTTTAACAAATCAAAGGTGGAATGCTATAACTGTCATAAAAGGGGCCACTTTGCAAGGGAGTGCAGGGCTCCAAGGGAGAACAGGAACAGAGAACCTGTAAGGAGGAATGTGACAGTGGAAACAACAGAGACAAAAGCTTTGGTGGCTCAAGATGGACTTGGGTATGACTAGAGTGACAGGCTGAAGAAGGACCTGCAAACTTTGCACTTATGGCATATACATCTTCAGGTTCTTCAAGTTCTTCAAGCTCAGATTCTAAGGTATCTACTTGCTCTAAAGCATGTTTAAAATCTTATGAAACTCTCAAAGAACATTATGATAATCTGACAAAAGATTTTAATAAGTCTCAATTAAATGTAGGAGCTTATAAAGCAGGTCTAGAATCTGTAGAGGCTAGACTAGATGTGTATAAAAAGAATGAGGTTGTTTTTGAAGAGGACATAAAGATTTTAAAACTTGATATTATGTTGAGAGATAATGCACTAACAGAGCTTAGAAAGAAATTTGAAAAAGTTGAAAAGGAAAGAGATGATTTGAAACTTACCTTAGAAAAGTTTAAAAATTCATCTAAGAATCTAAGCAAACTGTTAGAGATTCAAGTAAGTGATAAGTTCAAGACCGGTGTAGGGTATGATAGTCAAGTGGTTGATAGTCAAGTGTTTGATAGTCAGGTGAATGATAAGTACAAATCATGTGAAGGGTATCATGCAGTTCCACCTCCCTATACTGGGAACTTCATGCCCCCTAAATCTGATTTGGTACTTGCTGATGAGGATCTAGTGTCAACTACCAAGATTTGAAGATCCAGACTTCCTTGACAGAGTATACAAAGTTGAAAAGGCACTTTATGGACTGCATCAAGCTCTTAGATCTTGGTATGAAACCTTGTCAACTTATTTATTAGACAATGGGTTTCAGAGAGGAAATATAGACAAGACTTTGTTTATCAGAAAGGACAAAGGTGATATTCTGTTACTTTAAGTGTATGTAGATGATATCATTTTTGGCTCTACAAAGAAGTCATTATGCACTAAGTTTGAGAAGATGATGCATAAGAAGTTTCAGATGAGTTTTATAGGTGAACTCACATTCTTCTTAGGACTATAAGTAAAGCAGAAGGAGGATGGGATTTTTATTAGTCAAGAAAAGTATGTGACTGAGATTTTGAAGAAATTTGGTTTTACTGATGTCAAGACAGTAAGTATACTTATGGAAACTCAAAAGCTTTTCCTTAAGGATGAAGATGGTGAAGAAGTGGATCTTCATTTATATAGATCAATGATTGGTTCATTGATGTATCTTACTTCTTTAAGACCTGATATTATGTTTGTAGTGTGTGCCTGTGCTAGATACCAAGTCAATCCAAAGGTTTCACATCTTCTTGCTGTGAAAATGATTTTTAGGTACTTAAAAGGTCAACCAAAATTAGGCCTTTGGTATCCAAAAGATTCTCCTTTTGATTTGGTAGCATACACTGATAGTGATTATGCTGGAGCAAGCTTGGATAGGAAGTCTATAACATGAGGGTGTTAATTCCTTGGAAGTAGATTAATATCATGGCAATGCAAGAAATAGACTGTGGTTGTAAATTCTACAACAGAAGCTGAATATATGGCTGCTACAAGTTGCTATGGACAAGTGCTTTGGATTCAGAATCAATTACTTGATTATGGGTATAATTTCTTGCATACCAAGATCTTTATTGATAATAACAATACTATTTGCATAATTAAAAATCTTGTTTTTCATTCAAAAACTAAGCATATAGATATTAGACATCACTTTATTAGGGATTGCAATGAAAATAAGTTGATTCAAATGGTTAAAGTCCATACTGACAAAAATATTGCAGATTTACTTACAAAAGCTTTTGATGTAAGTAGGTTTCAATATTTGATTGCTAGTATTGGAATGCTAAATCCTTAAAATCTTTTATCTCTTTATGTTTTTGTAGAGTTTTGTATGAATTAGTATTGTTATTCATGTCATTAAAGTTTCTGCTGTTAAGTATAATTAGTGTTGCTAGTTATACTTAATACTGCTAAGTTAATGCTGTTAGTTATACTTAATACTGCTGGTATAATTAACATTGTGAAAATTATGAGCAAAAGAATTGAGAGAGTTGGTAAGAATAAAAACAGAAAGAGAGATGTGTAAAAACAGAAAGAGTGATTTGGTGAGTAAAAGAATTGAGAGAGTTGGTGAGATTAAAAACAGAAATAGAGATGTGTAAAAACAGAAAGAGTGATTTGGTGAGAAAAAGAAATGAGAGAATTTGTGAGTTGAAAACGGAAAGAGAGTTGAATATATTAAAAACAGACAGAGTGTTTGGACTGGAATTGAAGTTAATGCTGGTAACTCAAAGTTAATGCTGCTAGGCATAACTTACTACTGCTGTTGAAAGTTAATGCTGCTAGGCATAAACTTACTACTGCTATTGAAAGTTAATGCTGCTAGGCATAACAATACATCTGTTGGTTGTAAACGGTAATGGCGGGGATGTTGAGGGTATTTTTCATAAATACTTCGATTAAGGGTTTCATTCACTCATTTAATCAATTTCATTCAATCATATACCCTCTAATCACAAACCCTAACTCAATTTCATCATTCATCATCAAACCCAACACAATGACGACCTATAGTTTGCTGATACTCACAATTTGGTCGCATTTTTGTCTAAACCCACTGAAAGTGAAGGGTTTGAGCAGATAGTGGATTTTCTGAATGCAAACCCTATAAGATATGCACTAACGATCAATCCCTCATCTATTACTTCGCTGCATTAAAACAAATTCTGGCTACTATTCAAGTGAAAAACTGTCAATGGGTAAGTACATTTACAAGTCCTAGTGGATGGGAAGAAGATAATCATTACTGAAGCATCTGTTAGACGTGACCTTTAACTGAATGATAAGAAAGGTACAGATTTCTTGCCAATTGCTACCATTTTTGAAGAACTTACAAGGATTGGGTATGAAAAACTTTCACAGAAGCTTACATTCTATAAGGCATTCTTTTCTCCTGAATGGAAATTCCTTATTCATCACTTGTTCGTTGAGCAAGGAATCATTGGGAGTTTTAGTTAAAGTTGGGTACGTAAGGTTTCTTGTAGACCTTAGTACGCCATTAGATGTGTTTGTGTGATTTTGGTTAAAGTTATTTTATGAATAAACTCGAAGTCGAGCCGATTCTTCAAAAACATTGGGCTTTGTAACAACTTATAACTTGGTTTCAAGACAGTTCTTGTTTGATGAGTTGCGAGACCGGGTTGTAAATGACGTTGTTACGCAACTTAAGATTTTTGACGAGTCTCCTCGGTGACGAGCGAGCTTTAGGTAGTTAGATGTTTCTTTTCGTTTGGAGCGGTTATGCTGCTACGCGTACTATTTGTGGGCAGGCAAAGTTGTTAGCAGTAAGATATCTTGTGAGAGTTAGTTGGAATTCAAAGTGTAACTTTGAGTTAACATGGGTATGGGAGGACTACTTGAAAGATAAGTATCCTCGATTAATTGTTTGGTAATGATAGAGTTGAACCTTTTAGTTAAATCTCGGGACGAGATTTCCTAAAGGAGGAGATACTGTGACAACCATGACTTGGGCAGGTTAGTCAAACTATTAGTGTTGACTTATGTATCTGTTGCAATGTATGGGTTATGTGTTATTTGTGTTTATACGTGTTTATATGTGTTTATGTGGGATATGTGAGATTTGGTAATCAATCCATTGAGCGTGATCGTCTCATTGGGATTGGATTTGTGTTGGATTTTGTGGAGTTAATTTCGTTCACTTTTGGTGACAAGGAAATGATTTCGTGATTTGAGCGTTTTAGTAATTTACCGTGTAAGTATTATTATGTATACGTATTTATGTGTTAGTAATGTTAGGTATGAATAGGTGTTAGTGGTTAGAATAAGAAAGAAATGAAATTTCTATTTTTGGAAAGTTAGGTTTAATAAAAATGAAAAGTTATTTATTTTAAAAGTCTAGTAAATTGCGTTTACGCAAAAAGGTATACTCAAATAAGCTTAGGTTTTTATAATAACTTAAGGTAATGCAAGTAATTAAGTAATTAATAAATAAATAAAGGGGATAGGAGTTCGGCCGGTTAAGGGATAAGGGAGGAAAAAGGAAACAAATTTGACTTAAACATGGACTCTAATCCTATAAATACTAAACCTTAATATCCCTAAAACACTTTTCTACCTCCTCCCTACTTGTTCCAGCCGAATCCCTCACAAGAAGAAAAAAAAATATTTTTCAAGCTAGGTGGTTTTGTGTTCAAGATTTGAAGATTTAAGGTATATACTATAATCCTTTGAAGTTAATTATCATTAAAAACATGTAATAATTATTATGATGGAATTAGGGTTTTATAAAATCTGTAAATTAATGATGTTTAATCATATAGTAATGATTAGGGTTTAATTAGGATCATATGGGTGTATTCGTTAGGGTTTAGATCGCGTTAGAACATGATTTAGATTAGGGCAGAATTTAGGTTTGTGTTGTTCGGCTGTTATCTCGATGATGGTAAGAGCTTTTGTAAATTTTCCGGTGTTTATGATGCAGCTCAGAGAATCTAGTTTCCATAACATCTGGCCTCAAAAGTTTTTAAGGTCGGGAAGTCATTCAAATGTTGGTTACGAGAAAAGTTGTCAAAGCAGTAAATTCATGTCAGATTACGAGGTGTAAAACCCCCCACTTAAAATTTGAATTAGGATTAGCCAACCAACAAGAGTTTAGTTCTATGTGTCTATTAAAAATACCCCAAAGGAGAGCTTCTGATTTGGAGTCTAAGTAAACTTTTTAGTGTGCAATCAGATCTGAAACTGAGTAGTTAAAAGTTTGATTTTATTTGGGGCAATTAAGAGTGGAAATAAATTAGTGGAAAAATCATGGAGTTAGTAAACTCATGGTATTGAACGTG
>BQNB010010526.1:54697-83787 GCA_026074375.1 Tanacetum coccineum | reverse complement strand
AACTTAGAATATTTTCTTTAAATTTCAACAGCATCACAATCTTGAACCAGCAGTATTAACTTCCAAAACTAACAGTAGTAACTTCAAAAGCCTTCATTCCTAACAATTTAGTGCAATGATTACTTATCTCGAGGTGGTATATCATTCTTAGACTTAGGCGGGACTTCTTCCTAAGACCTAGATACGTAGAATTCTGTCACAATTAAACGCATCCGCATAAATCATCCTTATTTATATTGATTATAATTCATCTAGAGGACAACACTGTGTGTGTCATACTAACCCTAGCTCATAGAGACTTTACCCACTTATTGCTTAATGGTATTTTGTGTTAGGTGGTAGTCCACAATCCAAACTAAACCAATTATAGTTAGTACTAAGCCACTACCTACAACGGTACAACCATTTCAATCGAGGCAAGCATGATGTTATTAGTGATCCTATTTGTTCCACCTATACACATTACTATATGGAGAGCTATCCAGGGACCTCTTAGCCTACGCCCCCCAAACATCAAACAAAGTTGCGGAGCATTAAATATGTAGGGACTAGACATAGTTGATTGAAGGTAGCATACTTATGCACGGTACACAAGTATCAGTGATTAAACAAAATCAAAATTCAACGATTAAATCAAGCAATCGATGATATCAAACAAAACCAAACATTAGCATCATTATATTAATGGCTTTAATACCAAAGGTATTAGCTTTTTCTTAAAAAAAATCATAATTAATACAAGAGTAATGGCTTAGCCAAGGTAAACTAACGATAGTTATCTATATGATACCAAAAACTGAATGATTACAATAGTATAAGAAATTACACATGTTCTCCCATGGATTAGAATGCGTTGCAAGACCTCTTCTGCTCTTTTTCTCCTTTGAAAATTGACTTTTGTGGTTTAGCTATCGAGAATATGATTTAGCACACTTAAAACTCATTTTTGATTTTCTATTTATAGGGTATGGAGTCGGTTCGATACGGTGTATCCAAGGTCGTGGTATACGGCGTTTGGAAATCTCTTAGAGTAGGGTACACGTTTGATTCTTCCAGAATATTACATTACTATATTTCCCAAATACGGCGTATTGTCATGTTTCCTTTTCGTGGTCTTTGGTGAGAACAAGTGATGGCACCATATAGTTTGTATCTTCTGATGGATACGTCCCATAATTGGGTTGTTAGAACAGTAATCCTCAAAATATCTTCGTTTAAGCTCAGACATGGTTTGACCTTTTAGTCAGGTTTCACCAAGGTTACTTATAATTACTGCAATTCTCAAATACCAATGATTAAGAGTTTAACAATTCTTTGCAATAATCTACAAAATGCAAGTCAGTTTTACTTGGGGACTAATTGATGCTATAAAAATCTGTCGTAATTTGATGTCATCAAATATCCCCCACTTGATCCTACTTGTCTTCAAGTTAGCCTTAGAAGGTTTATAAAAATGTAACCCTAAGGATATTTTCATTAAGCATTTTTTTGTCTTATTACATAGTACACAACAAAACACCGCGAAATTAAGAAGATTGGAAAAACACTCAATCACTTCAACTTAATCTATGTCTGGTTTACATGTAACCTAATACGCCATTTGCTTGGTCAGTGGTGAGTATTCTATAATAAGCTTGGAAAGGTACATATTCTCCACATAGAGCTAAGGAGTAGTAACAAGTTTTATAAGGTAAATATGGGTTTGTATGATAAGGCTTAGGGTTGATCATTCTACAATCTTTCACCAAAAGTACCACACCAACAAGGCAGCTAAAGCATACATGCATGGCCGTAACGACGGAATAGACATGTGTGTTTCGGATCAACATTATTCGGGTTTAACAAAGGTCCCCCCCCCCCCCCCCCCCCGCCCCCCCCCCCCACCCCCCCCCCCACCTCCCCACCCCCCCCCCCCCCCCCCCCCCTCCCCCCCCCCGTCTGAAATGAATGATATAGGGTAGGGATCTTCTAACTTTCACTAATAGTAATAAACTAACAAGGCAGCTGAGACATGCATACATGGCCGTAACGACGGAATAAACATGCACGCTCGTACAAATCATGTTGATCCCACTCTAATAGATCGAATTCCTTAGCTTGTATAAGGTTTAGTTATATTAGATAAATCTAACACAACTATAGTAGAAACTGTGTTTGAGTGTATTAAAGATTATGTGGAAACAGTAATTATATGAACATATAATTCAACAAACAAAAGCTCCAATATTATAATAATACGAATACTCTTATAGTATTAGGGTTACAAAGACCTTGAAGCTAAGACTAAGATTGATTTTTGGTTTTGGTGTGGTACATCAATCACTATGCCCTATGACCTGTTTTTATACACCAAGGAGTCCTAAACGGCTTACAATACTTTCCTAAGTAATCATAATCTTCTAAACAAATAAGTTATACATATCTTTTACCAAAATTTTTTTTTAAAATAATAATCTCATACTAAATCACATAAGCAGAGTACCTAACTAACTCAGCTAAGTACATAATTCTTCCTTGCAGCATTTAACTCCTTCATTTAGTGTAACTTTACACAGCAGTTAGTAGTAACCTTTTATACTAGCGTTGTAAACTACTTAGCAGTTTTTCTTCTAAGTCTCTGAGCAGTCTTAACTTCTACTAGCAGTAGTAACTTCCTCTAGCAGTAAGTAGTTACTTTGTACTGGCATGTTGTAACTTCACCAGCAGTCTTAAACACTTAGAATAATTTTCATTGAAATTCTCCAGCAGCACTAACTTTGATGAGCAGCATTAACATCAATAAGAACCATACAGTAAAAATAACAACCATTAAGAACGGACTTTGAATTCCCCAACAATCCTCCCATAAACTTGATATTTATCTCCAAAATCATCATGTTTCTCCATTAAAAGCTCCATAATCACTAGGAGGATGCTTCCAAACACTTCATTGATTCTTAAGCTGTTTTGTGAGAAGTTTAAGAAGCTGATATGCCATTTCATGATAATAATCAAACCTGCATGCTTCTTGTTTCAAACTTTCTGTTAAATATAGGTGGTGTAAGGGGATATCTCTTTTCTACTAGCATGTAAATCATTCCAGATTGCAAACTCAAGCAATGCACTCCACATGAGTCAAATAGCTTCCAGCTCAAAACTTGATACCTTTGTTGCAACTTTCAAATTTCATCTTCTACATGTGGTTCAAACATTATCTTCAAATCACTCCATAACACCAAATCCAGGTCTTCCACTGGTCTTGTTGACTTATACTTAGCTTTCACCAACTTGTACAAATCTTCCAAGTCTTCCCTGCTAAAACTTTTAAGCATAAGACTAAAGACTCTATACATTTGAGACTTTCCATCAGCTCTCGCTATTTAATAATAGCTTTTCTTTCCTTCTTTGTGAATCTTCCAGTCAACAACGGTTGGAGGGCTTAAGTTGGAGGTCTTAACATGTAGCTAAGGTATACATTAATTGCAACCTCTTCTTCATCTAGAATGACTTCCATTAGACTTTAAAGCTCTGTTGTGTCTTTATCCTCATCCACCTTCTGCTTCTTAGTACTCTCTTGTTCTAATTCTTCTCTTGCTCTCTTTGAACTACCTTCCACCAAGTCTGTTCTGAAGTCAACAAATGTATTCTCCCTCTTGAAAGATCTGTCAAACATCTTCTGAATAGAATCAAAAGATTTATTCTTCAATTCTTTGGGCTTCTTTCCTTCCATATTCTTCAGGTAAGTACACATGATTTTTCTTTGTTGAGCTTGGGTTGGTGGTTTGTTCCTCTTCTCTTTTGCATCTTTTTTAGCGCAGCAAAGTATTTTCTTCTTGCTCCAAGACGTTGTTGATGAAATAATTTCGCCGTTTCTTCAACAGGACTCTCCTTCTTGCTCCTCTGCTTGCAGTCTTTGAGCCAATTCATGATCAGCCTCAATCTTAGCCTGAATATCATCCAATTCTTCAATAAAGGCAACATTGGCTTCATCCTTGGTATGTGCTTAATTACACATACCCTTTTCCATTAAAACCGGACTTAAATGACAAAAAACGTACCAAAAATACATTGTATTTGTATGTTTTCACTTATATTGTGCAGGAAACGGATATCCGACAAAAGGACGAAAAATGAAGCCAAAAACAACAAAACCGAGCACGGAATGGAAGAGCGTGAAAGAGACAAAGTCAAAATCAAAGTCAAACTCCAAAAAAGTCAAAGTCAAAGTCAACCCCGAAAAGTTAGTAGTCAAAGACGAAGCCGAAACCGAAGAAACACTTAATGGGCCCACCCGCACCCATCTAATGGGCCGGGACAGCCCATTAAGCATTTATATCAAGACTTATACAAAGAAAAAAAAAGCCCAAAATCCTTTAAATATAATACACGGCCCAAACAGACATAAAGGCCCAATCCAAACTTAACTCTCGTTAGTCCCTTAACCCTAACATTCTTAGTCCTTTAAGGGATTAATAATGCAAACATATAACCAAAAATGAGGGGCCAAAACTGTTAAATCCACAAATTCATATACACCACAAGGACTGAAATTGCAATACCACTTATCAAACAGAAGGACCTAATTTGCCAAACCCAAACACTTATACCCTATAACCCAAAACCAAATTTCCCGCCAATACCCTGTTCACCCATCACTCTCCTTACCTCATTTACTGTTCACACCCAAACAAAACATCACTCTCCCACTACAACCCCACCCTATAACAGTCCAATTGCCACCTTGGCAATCCCTTTTAACACCATTGGACAAAAACGAATCAAGGGTTAAGATTGAGGGACTTGGAGAACAAGAAATTTTGATGGCTTAGATTGACTTTGGGATCTCTCACACACAAGAAATACAAGTCCTCAACCCTCTTAGTGAAGAAAAACACAACAAGAGCCAAGACATGAAGAGCTTTTAGTATAAATATAGGCTAGTATAGTTCATAGTCTTTGGTCGAATTTTGTTAAGTCCAAGCTTTGTATTTTATTTAAGCATTGTAATTTCTTTTAAGTTAATGAAAATTTTAAGTTTTCTTTAAAATTCTGTCATTTACATTACTTATCTTTAAATACTGTTTGTTAAGCTATTGTATAAGCTTTTGATTCATTAAAAGCTTATATAAGAGATTGTTTACTTTTCTGTCTTAAAAATTAAAAAAAATCACAAAAACAATCAACTTCAAGGAGCAAGGCAAATTGTGGATGGCCTTGGTTTAGAGCTTCTTAGGAAGCATATAGGTTGGTATAAGCTGTTTTGAGAGCTTATTCCATTGCCAAAAGCTGTGGACTTTTGTGAGTTTTCCATTTTGTTATTTTTTAAATTTCTGCTTATTTACTGTACAAGTGCTTATTACTGCTTACTTTCAGCTTATTTGTGCTTATTTATGTTCTAGACACATTATCCAAGTTCTTAACCATACTTTTAAAAATCTATTTTGAAAAGTTAAACTTTTAGTTTGTAGCTAAACAGATAATTGCAGATGCCATAGTGCTACTAAACTCATTCCATGCAGTAGTCTTTGCACTTAGACATTGTAAAATAGTTTGAATCATAAATTTCCATTGTGGAGAGAAGAATGGCTTATAAAAAGTGAGCTTCTGTGAAATTTTCTCATACCCCATCAATGCAAGTTGTTCAAATATGGTAGAATTTGGTAAACAATCAATACCTTTAGCATCTTCTAGTTGAAGATCTCTTCTCACAGTTGATTCATTTATGATTATCTTTTTTCCATCCACTAGGGCATGTAACTGTACTTCACCATTGACAGTTTTGACCTTGACAATAGCCTAGAATTGTTCAATACATGACGTATGGGTTGTAGGATTAACAGTTAGTACATATCTTATAGTTTGTGCATTCAGAAAATCCACAATTTGTTCAAACCCATCACTTTCTTCGGGTTTAGACAAAAATACGACCAAATTATGAGTATCTGCAAACTTTATATTCGCCATTTGTGTTGGGTATTGATAATGGATGATAAAATTGAGTTAGGGTTTGTGATTAGAGAGTATTTGAAAGAGTGAAATCGATTAAATGATTGATTGAAACCCTAGATCAAAGTATTTATGAAAATACCCTCAACAACATTAACTTAAACTAGCAGTAGTAAGTTTATGCCTAGCAGCATTAACTTAGAACTGGCAGTAGTAAGTTATGCCTAGCAGTATTAACTTTAAGTCACCAGCATTAACTCCAATTCCATTCCAAAAAAACTTTTCCATCATCAATCTAACACTTTTCTTTGCTTATTCTTGAAATGTTAGTCCAAAAACCAAGAAAACAAGACATAGCAATGTTACAGACCTATATTATCAAATTATTATTAATTATACCTAGACATATTAAGTATAACGAACAGTAGTTATCAGCAGTATTAAGTATAACCAGCGAGAGAAGAGTATATATTTAATACTTTATCAGCAGAGAGAAAATTTTTAATGCATAATTAAACAGTACTAATTCATACCAAAAAACTCTACTAAAACATAAAGAGATTAAAAGACTTTAAAGAATTCATTACTTCACAATACTAAAACAATCAAATATTAAAATCTACTTACATCAAAAGTTTTGTAAGCAAATATGCAATATTCTTGACAGTATGGATTTTGACCATTTGAATCAATTCTTTTTATTACAATCTCTAATAAAATGATGTCTGATCTCTATATGCTTTGTTTTTGAATGAAAAAACATGATTTTTAATTATGAAATAGTACTGTTATTATCTTAAAGATCGGTACGGTATGCATAAAATTATACCCATGATCAAGTAGTTAATTCTGAATCTAAAGCACTAGTCTACAGCAACTTGAAGCAGCCACTTATCAGCTTCTATTGTTGAAATTTTAACCACTGTCGTTTCTTGCACTGCCCTGAATTAATCTACATCAAGGAATTGACAACCTCCTTGTGTAGTCTTTTCCTATCCAAGCTTGCTTTAGCATAATCACTATCAGTGTATGCTGCTAAATCAAAAGGAGAATCTTTTGGATACCAAAGGCTTAATTTTGGTTGACCTTTTAAGTACCTAAAAATCCTTTTCACAGCATAAAGATGTGAAACCTTTGGATTGACTTGGTATCTTGCACAGGCACACATACAACATGATGGCAGGTCTTTGAAGATGCTAGATACATCATGAACCAATCATTGACCTATACATATGAAACACTCCACTCCTTTACATCTTCATCTTGAGCAAGGCTTTTGATTTTCCATTGGTTGTGCTTGCATTCTTGACTTCTTGTAAAACCCAAATTTCTTTAAAATTAGAATATATTTATCCTGATTAATAAATATGCATCCTTCTTTCTGTTGTGCACTAGTATCCCAAGAAGAATGTAAGTTCTCCCATAGAACTCATCTGAAATTTCTCATGCATCAACTTTTCCAAATTGCATTGATAGCTCCTTCTTTGTTGAACGAAAGATAATATCATCTACATAGCTCATTTTCTAATGATTTTCCCTCCTTTGGGTTCCCTCCCATAAGCAACATATCCTCCATATATCTTTCATAGTCTGTAAGATAGGGACATGTTCCCTGTCTGGGCCCTCTTGATGCATCCACTATACTATTACTCCTTGGATCCTGTAAATCTTTTGTGGATTGCTGCACATTAGATAGCGAGAATCAGTTTCTTTTTGGGGACCCAAGCCATCATAACTTGGATCTGCCCTTGTGCAGCCAATATAACAATTCTTTCTTTAGGGTAATTGAAGCATGATGGGTTTAGGACACATGGTCTTAAACTTTAGTCTTGGTTTCGCCAATACTCCAACAGTGATGCCTTAAACAGCATTAAATATTATTTCCTTTTTAACAGCATTAATAAGGCTTTTGGCCTCTAGTAGTATTAATTTTTTTTTCCCTTAGAAGTATTAACCCCTTTGATTAATATTATATTTTAAATGTTGTGTTCTATGAATGGGCCTCTCTAATAGTTGACTGTGTTTGTTTTAGAAACAATATGACATTGGTCTAGCAGCATTCACTGTTGTTTTTGAGTGAGCAGTATTAACTTGTCTAGCAGTATTAACTGATACTAAACCAGACTTCATTAGTACTGCTCTTGGAACCATGTTTTTTTAGCACAGGGTAAGTCTTTTTAGCAAAGTTTTTATGATTCACCCTTTGAGATTGTTCCAAAAACAGGTTTTTACCATCCTTTGATTTTTGAAAAACTTTTCTTTTTGATGGTATTGCAATCAACTTGCAAGATGATCAAAGCTTCACACACTTAAACAGGCCTTATTAAAATCTCAAAAATTTGCTTCCTAGTTTTATTGTGACTTCATATTGTTCTAATTTCTTTGGAGTTTTGCCTCTTGGACTATGAGCGTTTTGCCTATGTTTCTCAACTTGTTTAATATTTTCCTAGCAGTTTTCTCTTGTTGCTTAGGTTTGACAAACTCTATCTTAGCAATACTAGGCTTAACTATTTTTTTCTCAGTTTTAGTTTGAGACACATTTTTCATTATCACTATTGACACCTATTCTCAATAATTAAGGGGCATACATATTCTTCCTAACTCCCTTAGACACTTCTTCACTTAGACATAGATTTACATGTTTAAACTACAGGCTCATTAACAAACTCATCTAAACCAGAAAGACAAGTCAGGTGTTGGAGGCATGAAATTTCCTGTGTAGGGAGGTGGAACTGCATTATATTTTTCATAGCCTAAACCTTTCTTGCAATTATCAACAATCTGACACTCTATGAGCTTGTCTAAACCTTTAGATGCATTTTCAAATTTATAATTAATTGAATGCTATCTTTTTCTTTTTGAATTTTTTCAAGCTTCTTCCTAAGCTCTCTAATAGTTATTTCTCCTACTTGAATATCCCATTTTAAGCCATTATCTTTTTACATAAACAGACTTATTCTTTTTATAAAATTCAAGTTTTTCTTCACTAATCTAAAACTGTTTTATAACCTTAAACCATTAACTAGATTTTTACTTTAATCTCTTAAAGTTGATCATTTTGAGATTTAAGTTTAATTTAATAGTTTCCATACAAGATTTTGAACAATTTAAATCATTGGATACCTCTGAGTCGAAAATTAAAGATGGAGGTAAAGCCATGTGCGCATAATAGGCCCTTCGTTGCCTGCTCATCCAGTCCTATCCACAAGGACCTCACATGACACAAAGCTTGTGGAAGTAGATGTTTCCACAGGCACACTCCTTCTTGAGCCTTTCTTATCTTGTTGTCTTGGATTTCTTGGAGCTTGACTCTCCTAGAAAAATGTCCCCCTCATTGTGGCAGTGTGTTGGTAGCACTCCACTTTGGACTTATTAAAACCAATAGTCTCATTACTGCTATTAAAATAAGCTTCTTACTGTATTTTTAATAAATTCTAGCCCTCATAGTCAACATGGCCATTTTCATCTCAAATCCATCTCTTCTATGTCATCGAGATGGATTTGTTGCAAGTCCTCATGTGCAAGTTGAGGACTATTTGGTTAATATAGCAAGAAATATGGACAAATAACAACAATCAACATAAGTTATCAATATTTGTAGAGTAAGCAGTATTAACTTGAGTGATAGCAGTAGTAAATCCATGAGCAGCCTTAACTGCTTCATTAGAACTGCTAGTGTTTTTATTTGAAGAGGACACAAAAACCATCTTTTGTGTGCTTGAACTTGAGCTAGACATCCCTTTGACTTCTGGTTCATACACCTTGAGGTTGTTATAGAGACCATCCATGCTTATTGTTTCTAACTCGGCTTTATTCCTCCACACAACAACATATATGTTCCACTTAGGTGACAAACTTCTTAATAACTTTTGATTAACATCTTCTCGTGAAAGCTTTTCATCCAAAAGCTCCAACTGACTCACAAGCTTTTGAAGCCTATCAAAGGTTTGATCAAGCATCTCTGAGCTTGGAGCAGTGAAGTTTTCATATTGCTGGTTTAAGTGATTTCTTTGAGTCTTCTTAGTAGCTGCATAAGCACGTAAACAAGTATAAATTGATAAACATAAACAAGCATACAATGATAAATCAAGAAATTGAGATATAAACAAAACCAAACATTCAGATCTTCATAATAATGGCTAATACCCGAAGGTATTAGCCTTCAAACATCGTATTTAATACAAGAGTAATGTCTTAGCCAAGGTAAACTAACCGAGTTAACAAATGATACCAAAATTTTAATGATTACAAAAGTATAAGAAATTACACGTTGTCTCCTATGCATTAGAATGCGTTACAAGACCTCTTCTACTCTTTTTCTCCTTTGAAAATCGACTTTTGTGGTTTAGGTATCGAGAATATGATTTAGCACACTTAAAACTCGTTTTTGAGTTTTGTATTTATAGGGTCTGAATTCGGTGCGATACGGCGTATCGGAGGTTTCTTGGAGTAGGGACCACGTTTGACATCTTCCAGAATATTTTATTCCCATATAGCTTGAATATGGCATATTGCCTTTCCTGGATACGGCGTATTGGTCTTGTGTCCTTCGTGGTCTTTGGTGAGTGCAGGCACAGATATGCCGTATCTTCCTTGATGGATACGGCGTATTGGTTGTCAGAACAGTAATCTTTAAAATATCTTCGTTTAAGCTCCAGAATGCGTGCCTTTTAGTCAAGTTTCACCAAGTACTCCATAATTACTGCAATTCTCAAATACAAACGATTAAGTAACAATTCTTTGCAATAGTAATACAAAATGGGTTAATTATATAGGATAAATGATGCTTTAAAATAGACGTTATTTGATGTCATTAAATATCCCCCCACTTGAATACTACTTTTTCTCAAGTAGCCTTTAGAAGTTTACAAAAATGTATCCCTAAGGATATTTTTCGTTAAGCATGTATTTGATCTATTACAAGTACATAACCAAACACCTCACGAAATAGGAAGATGAAAACACTCAAATAACTCAACTAATCTATGTGGTAACATGTAACTAATTTGCTCAATTGCTCGGTCGTAACGAGTAATCTATCATATGCTTGGCAAGGATACACATCTCCACCACTAGAGTTAAGGAGTAACAAGTTTATAAAGGTAAATATGGGTTTATATGATAAGGCTTAGGGTTGATCATTCTAGAATCTTTCACCAAAAGTACCACACCAACAAGGCAGCAGAAGCACACATGGCCGTAACGACAGAATAGACATGTGTATTCGATCACATCCTCATTCAAGTTTAACCAACGGTTAGGATGAAGAATGATATAGGGTAGGGATCTTCTAACTTTCACCAATAGTAATAAACCAACAAGGTAGCTAAGACATGCATACATGGCCGTAAAGATGGAATAGACATGCATGCTCGTACAAATCCTCATTCGCGTAAAACCCATGGTTAATGATTAGGAAAGGGAAATAAATTGTTGTTAAATAAAAATTAAGAAACAAATAGATTAAGTCTAAGATATAAGTTGCTAGATACTTTTTCTCGACCGTTACTATGATAAAGACACAACTATTTACAATGTCTTGATCATAAATAAAAAACAACAACCTAAGTTGGCGTTTCCGTAACAATCAACTTCCCAATTATCCCATACTATACATACTTTACAAGGCAAGTGGTGATATCTTCCATTTTATACAATACTCTACATCTTCGATTTGTATGAGGTATCAACGAATAATCGATCCTTCGTGTAATTCCTTCGGTAGTTGCGAAACGATTATCTTCAAACTTTCCTTCTCTTTTTTGTTGCGATTTTTCTAATTTTTTCAATTTTTTTCCGAACATCTAACTATATACGAAACTCAGAGTAGTTTTACCATCTTCACGATCATAATAATTCCAGATAATTCATTTGATAATTCTTCATTCTTCGGACGTACCATTAATTGCGATGGTAGTAAAAATACATGAGTTTTGACTATTTTATACATTCCCATTTGCGATGTGCAAATTTCTTCCAACCGTACCAAAATTGACACAAGACTCGGGAAATACATACTTTACACATTAAGCAACTAGCAACTGTAAAACAAACTTAATCTAACAGGGTAGGCTAAGGTGTAAAGGTGTAACGAAATAAACAAGTTGGTGTAATTCCTAAAGGATTGGCTCTACGGGTTGTTCTAGGGGTATCTTACTCTTAAAGTGAGAGTAAACAAAGGGTTTATACGGGGGTTAACTAACCAGTGTAGTTAGTTAATAAACAACATGTAAAGGCGTTTTGGGTGTAATCCTAAAATTTACCAATTTAAACAAGTTACTCCATCTAAATCCATAGTACTCATCACTGTGATCTCGAATAGATATACCAAGCCAAGTTCTAAAGTCTACTACATCACCGGCACACTCATATTTTGTGGAATTTGGGTAAACATTTAGAAATGGATATACACCAGTACATCCAACTAATACATTCATGTAAAACTAGTGCTAATACAAGATAAAGAGAAATAATACCACATAAGTCTTAAATGATTCATGATTCATAGAGAATGACTTTTTGAGCAAAAGGATTGGGGTGACACGTTTATGAAAATATTTAGAGATTTTTCAAGGTGGAGGTAGAAAGTGTAAGGTGATTGCGGTAGTGAGAAGATATTCAAGATGAGCAAACATGATGTTCATCTCATCTCTCTAGGTAAAGATTGGTTTTGGTTTTATGTGTGAACAACATATGGCAAGTTAACCCATGATAGTATGGATAGTTGTATAGAAAGTGGATGGCCCATGATAGGTGGTTGAGGTTGTAGTGGTGATGATGGTGATGTAGTGTCATGAGTGTGATCAAGAGGAGTGATTGGGGACAAAGAAAGTGTGATATCCAAGGAAGGGACTTTGAAGTGGTTGAGGATTTAGAGGTCTAAGAGAAACATCCGAAATATTGTCAAGCAAAGGGTTCAAGTGAGGAGGAGAATTTGGTTCATGTGAAGATGGTGGTGAAATTTGAAGTTTTGAGTAAAAGGAAGAAGACGTGTTCTCTTGACTTGATGATGTTTGATTAGTGGATGTAGTTTTTTGATGGTGCATTTTGGAGGAGTTGGAGATGAAGAAGTTTTGTGGAGAAGGTGTGGTGGTGATATCGTTCATCACTGATATGTGACAATTAGTTGTCTAGGAGGGATTTATGGCGAGTTTGATTTTCTTGAAGGTTAGATGAGGTAGCATTTTTGGGAATTCATGGTAGAATGAGGTGAAGGAAAATGTGAGTGATGAAGGGATAGGGAAGAGTTCATTATTTAAGGTGGAAGAGATAGATTGAAGAAGTAAGGCATGGGGTTTAACGTTTTAGATTCCAAAAAGTGTTTGTCAAAATGCAGAAATTATAGCTAGGCTTAGATGGGATAATGGTCAACTACATAGAAATTCAGGGGGTCACAGTAGAAGAAGCCGTAACCTCTAATGGCGAGGTCCTTAATTACCCAGCGGTCCCATGTTGTAGGTCCCACTATATTTTAGGGGGCCGTCAGTATTTTGGGGGCCGTTTTTTGGAGACAGGAAACTTTTTCCAGAATTTCCTGATTATGCTTGTATTTAAAAAATTTCTAAATTTCCCTTTTTCAGTCAATCCTATTTCATCATGAATCATCTAATACTTATTATCCAACTTACAATATCAACTATCTTGAGTTCTATGAGGGAAGCATATGTAGGCAAATTTTATCTAGACAAGCATGCATAATATCATATATTTTAGCCAAAGAGTCTATCGAGTTCATGCAAGCATTGGTTTAGGATGATTAAATCGAAAAAAGATCATCCATGCAAGCTAAGTTGCCCCATTAAAAGTCATAAGTTATAATGAGTAGCATAAGATTCAAACACCTAAATTTAATAGATTAGTAAATTAATATTGATATAATGTCATAAAGCAATTTCCCTTATTGCTCACTTCTTATTTTTCTCCACAACCTTCTAAGAATTTTTCCGATTGACCATACTCCACCACGTTGCTCATCTCGTAATTGTACTTGATGGTTGATAATTTTGGTTTGGCAGGTGTCAAATGGTTCAAGGTGAGGGTCAATGTTAGGTGGGTTTTGAAAGACTTGAGGAACTTGATTGGTTAAAGAGTTGACATAACGAATGGGAGAAGGAGTGCTTCGAACGCATGGGTCCCTTTCTTTGTCATTCCCATCGTCATCATCATCGTTGAGATGAGATGAGGATGGTTGATCGAAGGTGGAAGAAGAAGAAGTGGAATGACGACCTCTTCTTGTGCCACGATCTCTTCTGGGTTTTCGCTCTAGTTAGCACGGCTAAGTGGCAGTACATGACACGACTCGTTTAAGACTATGGACTCATTTTCTAATTCAGGATTTCCCTAATGATAAATTTAAACAAACGAGTTAATAACATACCATAGGGTAGAATTAACCTCTTTTGTTTAGTAACCCACTCCATTCGTTTTGTCATGAAATAGGTAAGGTTGAATCTTTCGGAGTGTATGATACAATAAAGCATATAATAAAGACATGCAAGAAACTTGATCTCCATTTATACCCAGGACAATAGACATTTCCCGGATAATTTCTTCTAAGGCGTCAGGGTTGGCTCAATTTCACGAGTTGAGAACTTCATTTTCAAGACACAATCATTTTTTTTTTTCTCATGGCGGAATGCGACGGACTTAACCGTCTCGATTAATTCGTAATAGACGATAATGATGTCCATTAATGGAGGAAGGTTGGTTTTTATATGGGACATCCGAAGGATAACCATATGGCCATATCATCAAGTCTCCATCTATCGGTAAAGACACACGCACCTTTACAAGTATATCAAGAATTTGAGCAAATTCTTCAAGAGTAAGAGAAGAATTGATTTTGAATAACAAATTCGACAAACATTTGACCTTCGTCGGAATAACTAACTCGATATTGACTATAAAACTCGAGAATGAAACGAGGACAAATTTGTTCATTTATTTCAAGGAGACACTCGAACTCGACAAAATGGAACAAAGACCGAACATAGTTTAGATCCGCAAAGTTGTCAAAAACCACCGACCCTTATGAATGTAACGGCTTTCAAGGTCTCTTAGTTTTTCTTTTATAGGAGTACGATATTCATGTGATATTATTGGTATGTATTCTCTTGTATTTTTACGATCTTCGAATGACTTACGAGGCATGATTTCCTAAAACAAAAAGCGAAATCACATTTTATTATCGTTTTCACTTGTAGTTGGTTATGCACATTGCTTCTAGTGTGTGTCTAGATGTAACAAATGTGGAGTAACGATTAACTCGACCTAAATATAAAATCCTAAGAGTTAATCCAAACGCTCCTTAATTTGATTTTGCTCATCCAAACAAGTCGAAAAATACATATGAATTATGTATCTCAAAATTTGTTCATGAGATCATTATGCATGTGTTTGAAAACGTTTTTGTATTGGATTAACAATGCACGACAATAATTTTATTATGTTCCTAACGTGAGTGATTTGAAAATAAAAAACTAAACTGGGGTTTTGGTTTCAAAATTATTTTTTCAACAAATTCACAAATGTATGCAAATTCTATATCTACGGGAAGCATATTAGTTATACATTGTATCCTAGTTGTCTTAATTGTACAAAATTAAAAGAAAACACGAAAATCCCCAATTTTAATTTTTGGTGTTCATCATGAACCCTAGACTCAAATTGAAAGAAAATAGATGAAATGACTTACAATTGATGATCTTTGTGATATTAGGATTGATTATTAGTGTTGATTTGATCTTTAATTGATGTTTTAATGGTTGAATTTGAGTTATGGTGGGTTTTAGGTTGTGTTCGTCAATGGTAGCAGATAAAGGTGTGTTTGTTTTTGTGTTTTGAAGAATTTTGTTTAAGTGTTCCATATTATGGTCTGCTGATGGCGGTCCCATATCTCCTGGCGGTCCCAAATATATTGGGGGGCCGCCTATATGGGGGCCGCCCTCAGTAAAGGGTATTGGACTTGAGTTTTTGACGAAAATTTAACAAAGAGGAGTGACATTTTAATTTTTTGGATGAAGTATTCAAGTTGTCACGACACGAAATGGAACACATACTAGAATCAAAACTAGAAGAAGGAGAAGCGAACACATAAGGTTTATGGAATGTGTTCCATCATTCCTAAACCAAGACGTAGATAGTTAAACGATTCACGTTTAAGGGGTTTAGTAAAAATGTCGGCGATGTTGTCGACGGACGGTACTTTTTCGATTGAGATATGTCCTTTCTAGACATTATCATGAAGAAAGTGGTGACATATTTTGATGTGTTTGGTACGAGAATGTTGCACCGGGTTTTTGCTAAGGTCAATCGGGCCTTTGTTGTCGCACATGATGGGAACGTCATCGAGTCGTACGTCGTAGTCGATAAGAGCTTGTTTCATCCATAGTGCTTGTTAACATGCCTTTCCAGCGCTTACGTATTCGGCTTTGGTAGTGGATATAGCAAGAGCGGTTTGTTTCTTCGAGAACCAAGATGTCAAACAACATCCCACGAACGTACAAATACCGCTAGTGCGCTTTCGGTCCAAATAATCTCCCGCATGACCAGAGTCGGCATATACTACGGTTTCTATGCCGGTCCCCTTAGGATACCATAATCCTAAGTGCGCATTGCCTTTAATGTATCGGAAGATACGCTTAACCGCTTCAAGGTGAGAGGTTTTGGGAGCCTCTTGGAAGCGAGCACAAAGGCAGACACTAAACATGATATCGGGCCTGTTAATACAAATAATGTCTAAAAACGTTATTTATATTTTTCAACCTCTCAATGTTTTGATAATAACAAAAAAAAAAAAAAAAAATGTAAAACGGTTTTTTTAAAAAACGATAAAAATAAACGTTTATAAATTACTAATCATAAAATTCTATTCTAAGAGTAATCACTTAAGGTATGAATAAACAAATCATTAAACATGGATTAGGATCAAGATAAATATTTTTTTCTTAAAACCTTTTACATTTCTACAAAGTGTTTTTTTATAAAATTATAATAACACAAACTATTAATTATTAAAGAAAAATTTTTTGTTTTTTTTTAATTAAAAACTTAAAAGGTGAAATTCAAATTTTCCCCCAAAAAAACAGAATCTTCTACACAGTACACATTCCCCGCCAAAAGACAAAAAAAAGTAGCGGGAAGTCTTAGGCGGCGGCCCCCATTTAGGCCTGGCGCCCTCTATTAATATAAGGGAACGCCGGGACCGCTTCCCAGAATGACCGTTTAGGATTCCATGGCTATAAATACTGCAATATTTCCAGCAAAAAAACATTCCTTTTTGCACGAAATTTTTCAGTCTTTTCTTTCTCTTCTAAACTTTCTTTCTCTCACTAAAACTCTTGATCACTAAAATACTTAGATCTTGTTTCAAGTGATCTAATCTCTTCTTCTCCTTCTCTTCCCTCTTATCCAAGTTTAAGAGAAGAACACTCGTATTCATCAAGAAACGAAGTGTTAATTAGTTGATATATCTTGTTCTTTCATAGTACCAAACATTGTTTGTATTTATATGTGTATTTGTGTGTATTCGGATATTGTGTAGATCTGATAGTGTAGATCTTGTGAGTGTGTATATCTTGTGAAGTCGGAGAGAATTGGTTCTAGCTAAGATTAGGACTCGACATTTAGCTTAGTGTCGAAAAATAACGTAAGCGACGTGTAAACGGTTTTCTCCGCCTAAAGGGAGCTTGTTGACATAGTGAAATCTCGAGTAGGATACTCGGGGAGTGGAGTAGGGCGAAAAGGTGCTTCGTAGCCGAACCACTATAAAATCTATGTGTCTTGGTTTGGTTGTTTCTTTCCTTATCTTTTTACATTATTATTATTGTTATTTAGTTTTCGTTTAAATAGTTATTGCTTGTTCATATTGTGATTTGATTGAACATATAACTCGAATCTATACAATTTAGAAAGTAAACTTTTAAATCGTTAAAAACAAACGTGTAAACTATTTAACCCCTCCCCCCCCCCCCGTTCTAGTTCCCACAATTGGTATCAGAGCAAGGTCACTCAAGATTTTTAAAATATACTGTATTTTAAAGCTTGGTAAGATCATATGGATTAACAACATAATATCTAGAAGGGAATCTATGCAAAGTCCACACTCTTTGAAATAGATAGTTTTATTTATTGGAAAAATAGATTCGAGACATATGTTAAAACAAAAGATTTAGATCTTTGGCATGTTATTACCAGTGGTGATTTTCAACATATTGTACAAAATTCGGAAACCAAATTAAATGAGGTTATCCCTTTTGAAAAACAAACCGATGATCTTAAAAGAAAGCTTGCGAAAAATAATGAAGCCAAAATGGTTATTTACAATGCTTTGCCTAGAAAAGAATATGAAGAATTTTCATGTGTTAATATGGCAACATGAAATTTGGATAACTTTGTAATCACCCATCAAGGTAATAGCCAAGTCAAAGATAATAAGATCGACCTTTTGGTTCAACAATATAAACAATTCGTCATTTCCGAAGACGAATCTATAGATAGTGCATTTGCTAGATTTAATACTATTATTACTAGTTTTAAAGCTCTTGATGAATGTTATTCTAGTAAGAACTACGTAAGGAAGTTTCTTAGGGCTCTACATCCTAAATGGAGAGCAATGGTCATGGCGATTGAAGAGTCGAAAGACTTAACATCACTATCTCTTGAAGAGCTCATTGGAAACCTCAAAGTCTATGAGATGATCATCAAGAAAGATTCCAAAATAGTCAAAGCAAAAGTTGAAAGGAAATCTCTTGCTTTAAAGGCTAAAAAAGAATCTAGTGATGAAGAGTGTTCGACTTCCAGTAGTGAAGACGAAGAGTACGCCATGGCGATAAGAGACTTCAAGAAGTTCTTTAAGAGAAGAGGTAGATTCGTGAGACAACCTCAGAACGACAAAAAGGCTTTCCAAAGAAGTCGTGATGACAAGAACGGTAAAGGTGATAGAAAATGCTTTAGATGTGGCGACCCAAATCATCTTATTGGAGAATGTCCAAAACCACCGAAAGATAAGAACCAAAGAGCTTTTGTCAGAGGCTCTTGGAGCGGATAGACGTGTGTAGAAAGGGTGATGAAAATGTCAAAGATGAAACTGTCTTGTTGCTCAGCAATCACAGTGTGGTGTGTTCGAATCATCTTACTTTAGTGATGAAAACTCATCAATTGATGATATAGCTTTAGACAATGAATTTGATAAGTTATGCAAAATGAGTCTAAAGATAATCACTAAAAACAAAAAGTTAAAAGCTACTAGAAATAGTCTAGAAAATGAGCTTAGAGCATTAAAAGATAAATTATCCACATTCGAGAAAAATAAGGGAGTTGATCTCGATTGCGCAAAGTGCCATGTACTTAAAATTGAGAATGAAAAACTCAAAGATGAATCTACTAGATTAAACAAATTTGAAAAGAGTACACATTGCTTAAATGAAATGTTAAGTAATCAAAAACCCTCCAGTGATAACTTAGGTTTAGGGTTTAATTCATTTGAAGCATCATCTAGTGGAACTAAGGAAATAAAATTTGTGAAAGCTCAGAAAAATGCGTATTCTGATGGAGGTCCCATAAATATGGGTGGACCTATCTAATATGACCAGGCGCGGCCCCATAAATATATATAGGACCGCCACCCGCAACGCCTGGATCTAAGAAAATTGTGTCTTTTCAAAAATCCATTTTTAGTCCTAGACCAAAACACATAATTGTAAACAAGGCCAAGGCCAAAGTTTCCGTTGCTAGTGATAATGAAGTTAAACAATTTTATAAGCCATTGTCAAAACCCGGAGTTAGATTTTCTAAACCCAATTTTAGATCAAAAACTCCACCTCCTAGAAGAGTCAATAAAAATTATTCTCGTCCTAAAACACCGCAACCAAAAAGACACGTTGGTCGACAAAACCAACCTCATGGCTTTCCCGTAAGTTGGAACAACTTTCCACGTCAAAGTTACATGCCATGTGATATGTGTCTTCCATTTTCACATCCCAACCAATTGCATCAAATGAAAGGGATGTTTGGCACTAACAACTTTGGACCCATGAGATATTAGGGACCAAATGTTTGAGTTATTGTCTTATATAAATAGATATGCCTTGGAGCCGACGAATGGATCAAGGATAGCGGATGCTCTAAACATATGACGGGCAACCGAAAGCTCTTCTCCACTTACAAGGCATACAATGGGATTGCGTAACATTATTTTTTGGTAGTATCTTTTCGCTGGTAACATCATTGGCAAATGTACGATTTCTAATGACTCTCTCAAAATAGATAATGTAGAAACAATGTTGATAACTTAGGATTAAATTGCTAAGTATAGGGTAATATGTGACAATACTGTGTAGAGTAACTTTCTCTGACAACAGGATTGTGTAAACACTAAGGATGGTAGAGTCATAGGTAGAGAAATTAGGAAGAAAGGCTTATATGTGATGAAATTAGGAAATAAGCCAAAGGATCAAATTTGTCTAGCAACGATTGATGAAATTTCCACATTGTGGCATAGGAGATTAGGTCACGCAAACATGCGTCTCATTCAATCGTTGGATTCTAAGGAATTAGTTAGAAATCTACCCAAACTTAAGTTTGACCAACATTTTTGTGATGCTTGCAAAATGGGAAAACAAGCTCACGCTAGTCACAAAGCAAAGAATATAGTCTCAACGACTAGATGTTTAGAACTTCTCCATATGGATCTCTTTGGTCCATCTGCCGTACGGAGTTATGGAGGAAACCGTTACACCCTATTCATAGTAGATGATTACTCTAGGTATACTTGGACTAGATTTCTTAAGGATAAAACCGAAGCTTTTGATCAATTCGAATTACTTAGTAGGAAATTTCAAAACCAATTAGGTTATTCAATAGTGTCAATAAGAACCGACCACGGTAGAGAATTTGATAATGAGGTGCAATTTGGAGAGTTTTGTAATGCCAATGGTATTACACATAACTTCTCGGCTCCACGCACTCCTCAATCAAATGGCGTGGTTGAAAGGAAAAATAGGACACTTTAAGAAATGAGTAGAACTATGTTGAATGAGCAATCGTTACCACAAAAGTTTTGGTGTAACGCCGTAGATACTTCAACATACATTCTCAACCGAATTCTTATTAGAGCCATTCTAGGAAAAACACCTTACGAACTTTTAAGAGGTAGGAAACCTACGCTAGATTATTTTAGAGTGTTTGGAAGCAAGTGCTTCATTTTGAACACCAAAGACTACCTTACCAAGTTTGACCCAAAGTCATACGAAGGTGTCTTTTTAGGATATTCTCAAAATAGTAAAGCCTACATCATCCTAAACAAACACACTAGGAAAGTCAAAGAATCACTTAACGTGACATTCGATGAAACTCCTCCACCCTCTAAGACATCACCCTTGGTGGATGATGACTTAGATAAAGAAGAAGCAATTAAGGTCACCGAAAAGAAAAACCTAGAAAGTGACATTATGGATGAAACTTTAGAGATTGACGAAATCATCAATATTAAGGAATCTAGGAACCATCCATTAGAAAATGTAATAAGAAACCTTAACCAAAGAACCCTTAGGTCACAAGCCCAAAACCAAAGTAACTTCTTTTATTTTATATCAACTATAGAACCTAAGAATGTGAATGAAGCATTAGGAGATGAAAGTTGGATAGTCGCCATGCAAGAAGAATTAAATCAATTCATTGCTAACGACGTTTGGGAGTTAGTTCCATAACCTAGGAATATGACAATCGTAGGAACTAAGTGGGTATTTAGAAACAAGTTAGACAAGAACGGTGTTGTTTCTCGAAATAAGGCTAGGTTAGTTGCTCAATGCTATAATCAACAGCATCGATTATGATGAAACTTATGCTCCAGTTGCTAGACTTGAGTCTATTAGGATATTATTAGCCTATGATTTTGCCTTAGATTTTAAACTATTCCAAATGGATGTAAAAAGTGCATTCCTGAACGGTTTTATCAATGAGGAGGTATACGTGACTCAACCTTCAGGAATCATTGATTTCGAGAAACCGGATAATGTTTATAAACTAAAGAAAGCTTTATATGGTCTTAAACAAGCACCCAAAGCTTGGTATGATAGACTAAAAGCTTTCCTTATTAAACATGAATATAAAATAGGAATGGTAGATAACACCTCTTTTTACTAAACAAAAAGTCCAATCTCATCATTGTTCAAATATATCTGATGACATTATATTCGGTTTCACTTGTTCAAGAACATGTGTGAAAGAATTTACCAAAATCAGCCATGACGAGTTCGAGATGAGCATGATGGGTGAACTTAACTTTTCCTTGGATTACAAATTAAAACAAATTGAAGATGTATCTTCTTTAATCAATCTAGTATATAAAGAAATGTTAAGAATTAGTCTAGAAGATTCAAATTCACGAAAACCCCCATGTCCCTCACGGTACTAAACTCACTAAAACGAAAGACAAAGAGTGTGGAGTCGTAAGATAGTACCAAGTACGAGGCATGATAGGTAGTTTATTTATACCTAACGTAAGTAGGAGGACCCCGGTATCATGTATAGTAGTGGGGGTTTTTTTTTTTTAGTTTGCCTTGTGCCCGCTCCAAGAGGCTTCCAAAAACCTCATCCTTTGAAGCCGGTTAAAGCCGTATCTTTCGATACATTAAAGGCACTACGTACTTAGGATTATGGTATCCTAAGGGGACCGGCATAGAAACCATAGTATATGCCGACTCTGATCATGCGGGAGATTATGTGGACCGAAAGAGCACTAGCAGTATTTGTACGTTCGTGGGATGTTATTTGACATATTGGTTCTCGAAGTAACAAACCACTCTTGCTATATCCACTACCGAAGCCGAATATGTAAGCGCCAGAAAGGCATGTCAACAAGCACTATGGATGAAACAAGCTCTCATCGACTACGACGTACGACTTGACGACGTTCCCATCATGTGTGATAACAAAGGCGCGATTGACCTTAGCAAAAACCCGGTGCAACATTCTTGTACCAAACACATCGAAATACGTCACCACTTTCTTTGTGATAATGTCCAGAAATGACATATCTCAATCGAAAAAGTGTCGTCCGTCGACAATATGCTGACATTCTCACTAAACCCCTTAAACGTGAATCGTTTAACTATCTAAGTCTTGGTTTAGGAATGATGAAACACATTCCATAAATCATATTAGTCCGCTTCTCCTTCTTCTGTCTCAATTCTAGTCCGGTGTCGTGACAACTTGAATACTTCATCCGAAGTACTTTAAGCATCTTTAATTCACGAAATGCAAATTAAAATGTTACTCCTCTTCGTAAAATTTTCATCAAAAACTGAGTCCAAAACCCTTTACTAAGGGCGGCTCCCATACCATAGGCGGCCCTCTAATATATTTGGGACCGCCGGGCTTTATAGGACCGCCATCAGCAGACTCCCATATTTTACACTTAGTCAAAAAAAATTCAAACCACAAAAACAAACACCCCTCTTCATGTTGCAAGTGATGAACACGACCAAAACCACTCAAAAACTCAAAATCATCGATTAAAACACAAATTGAAATTAAAATCAATTTCACAACATCTTAAAAATCATCAATTGTAAGTTATTTCATCCATTTTCTTTCAATTTGAGTCTAGGGTTCATGATGGACACCAAAAATTAAAATTGGGGATTTTTTTTTCTTTCAATTTTGTACAATTAGGACTACTAGGATACAATGTATAACTAATATGCTTCCCGTAGACATAGGATTTGTATATATTAGTGAGTTTGTAGAAAATTTGACTTTGAACCAAAACCCCAATTTTATTTTCAAATAACTCACGTTAGGAACATAATAAAATTATTGTTATGCATTGTTAATACAACCTAAAAATGTTTTCAAACACATGCATAATGATCTTATGAACAAAGGTTGAGATACATAATTCATATGTATTTTTCGACATGTTTGAATGAGCAAAATCAAACTAAGGAGCGTTTGGATTAACTCTTAGGATTTTAATGTTTAGGTCGAGTTAATCGTTGCTCCACATTTGTCACAATTAGGCACACACTAGACCTCTCTTTAAATGAAGGAACCTCACTAAAATTATCTTTTTCAATTCTAGGTGAAATGACTTTGGAAGATGAATTACGGTACACAAAATCATATGTTCCAACAATCTCAAATGAAAACTATATTCCTGACATCTTAAAACCCGTCATTCGAAACCTAAAATGTAGGTCAATTCATAAAGGTCGTCCTGTGTCTCCTGAATCCATTAAATATGATAATATTCAAACTCTTTTTCAAATTATCAAAGTTTTGAAAATATATGAACTTCACAAAGGGATTTGTTCAAGATTTCTACTTGAATTCTACTCTTCAATAGAAATTACCAAAAATGATGATCAAAATATCCTTTTAACATTCTGGGCATTAAAAAAACAATTAATTTTTCACTCGAGTCATTCGCCTCGATTCTCTCCATTCCATGTGAAGGAGAATGTTCTTACTCTAAAGAATCATCTATCGACTCCTTGAAAACTAATCAAGAGTCAAACACACCCTATCAAACGCACATTCTAACACCAAATGAAATTATTCAATCAATCACAACAACCGGACAAACCATTTTTCAACACAAAATCCTCAAGGAAGAGCTTCGTCATGACATGAGATCTTGGAATGAAATCATTCAAGATAATACCTTTGGCACTAAAAATGACTCACCATTTCTTCTTGCATCATCATGTCACATGATGTATTGAATTCTAACAAGTACTCCTTTCAACTTTGCCTACTTTCTAACCAAACGAGTTGAAAAGATTAAAAATAAACCAAATTCTCCAATGCCATATGGAATGATTCTAACTCGTCTATATGATCACATCATCAAAATTAATCCTCATCTACGAAAATCAAAATACAAATCATACTTGCTATCCATGAAACCCTGGGTTCATCCTACTCATCTTCAATCTATCATCTACATATCTTCTGAAGAAGCCTCAAGTAATGATTCAAATGATGATTGAGATATTTCTTATGAATTATTACTAGACATTATTACTATGTAATATTTTCTTAACCCCTATCAACGGCCACTCAAGTACGTGTAAAACATATCTATGTTATTATCTCATGCTTGCTATATGAAACTTTGTTGATCTTTAAGTCATTTATATGATTCTATTTGGCACCATTTGCATGATTTCTTTTCTCTTTTAGCTAGATTATGTGATTCTTGAAGAAATAGAAATGTCACAATCATACTTCCAACCCACTTAAGTTATTCTAGAAAACAATTAACCCTTGGAAAATTTGGTAAAAACGCCTAGAGAACGGCCCCCCAAAATCAAAGGCGGCCCCCTAATATATATGGGACCGCCTGAGGTTTGCGAGACCGCCATCAGGGGAACCACAAACTTTCCTATCCCCTTTTTTCTGCAACTTTGACCCTATTCTACTTAGTTCCAGCCATTCTTTCCTGTCTAAACAAAACACTTCTTAGAATCTTTATTCTCCAATACCATGCCTTTCTAAAATTTCTCTATATATGAACATCTTTCTTCTTCCTCTCAATCACATCTTCACTTCTCTTTAAGTTCTCAATGTCATCCTCTAGCAAATCCCCTCGTTACTACTCACGAAAATACCAAAGGGCCATTCTCGAACCTTGGAGACAAAGTCATGGTCTTCCTTCCTCACCACCTTCTCATCTACCAACTGGGACTACTCCCACTTCTCCCATCTCAAATGACTCTCTCTCCTACTCTTCACCTTTACAAAACTCAACTCAAAACCTGAATGAAATTCATCACCTATAAAATCTGCTTGACATAAATCTCTAACAAGCAATTGAGGCCACAAATCCTTCAACTCCTACCTCACCATATATCCCTCTACCTTCTTTAGAACAAGTAAACTTTCATTCGAAATTTTGTCATTGTTGCTTGGATACCCGAAATCTATTTGATACATTAAAAGATATCAAGTCTCTTATCATTGGTCCTTCCACTCAATTTCCATCCTCAATAACAACCTCCTCACCATAATTGAGCAATCTCAAAAGCTCAAGTTCACCTAATAATAAACAACCCATCTTTTGATTATGGCATCTTCTACTCTTCAAGAATTCACTAGTGTAGATCGATGCCTTATTATGTCTTTATAATTACCTACTTTCTATTGTAATGATTCATACAAATATTGTATGAATTTTTTTTAGCTTGTATTAGATCTAGTTTTATTTTATGTTGTATGAATGTATTAGTTGCATTTGCTATTGTATGAGTTTCTTGTTGGTTGAATAAAACTCTCTTTTGGGTGAACTGTATTACAGAGAAATCATGTGTTGCTCTAAAAGATATTTGTCTTGCACTTATATTTCTAACCTTGTTTTGTAGCACACAATATTTCGAAGATCGATCCCTTTGTCCGCCGAACACGGGGGAACCTACATCAAGGGGAGTCTTGAATATCGCGATTCTTTCTTCCTACAACAACTCGACGATCATCCTTTTTGAAATCGACAAAAGGGGGAGAAATGGAACAAAACTCATTTAATAATTTAACATCTTTAATTTTATTTAAAATGAGTTTATATTTTGTCATCATAAAAAAGGAGGAGATTGTTAATACAAATAATGTCTAAAAACGTTGTTTATATTTTTCGACCTCTCAATGTTTTGATAATGACAAAATGTAAAAACGTTTACAATAAAATTAAACGTTTACAAATTATTATCGTAAAATTCCATTTCTAAGATTAGTGATCACTTAAGGTATGAACAAACAAATCATTAAGCATGCTTAATGATCAAGCAAATATTTTTCTCTCATCCATTATATTTTTACAAAAGATTTTCACAAAATTAATTATACAAAATATTTTCTAATTAAAAGAAAAGTTTTATTAAAAACTTAAAATTTAAAATTTAAATTTCCCCCCCAAAACAGAAGCTTCTATGCCAGATACAACCTTCCTCACAAAAAGACAAAATAGAGAGCGGAGTCTACTGGCGCCCCCCTTATAGGCTTGGCGGGCCCCTTATATATATGGGACCGCCAAGACCCCCTCTAGTTACCGTTGGCTTTTCCTGCCTATAAATACAGGTCCACCCCTTGCTGAAAATCAGACCTCTTTGCACGAATTTTCTCACACTTCTTTCTCTCTCTAAAAACCTTCTTTCTCTCACTAAATATCTTGATCACTAACATCTCTTGATCTTGTTTCAAGTGATTTAATCTTTTCTTCTCATCTCTTCCCTCTCATTCAAGTGCAAGAGGAGAACACTCGTATTCGCCAAGAAATAAAGTGTTGATTAGTGATCTCTCCTCCTTTCTTTTAAGTACCAAACCTCTATTGTAATTATCTTGTATATTTGTGTGATTCGGATAGTGTGTGAATCCGATAGTGTAGATCTAGTAATTGTGTATTGATTGTGAAGTGGTAGATTGGTTCTAGCTAAGATTAGGACTCGACATATAGCTTAGTGTCGGAAATAACGAAGCACTGTAAACTGTTTTCTTTCTCCGCCTAAAAGACCTTGTTGACATAGTGAAATCTCGAGTCGGATACTCGGGGAGTGGAGTAGGGCGAAGATGTGCTTCATAGCCGAACCACTATAAAATCTTGGTGTCTTGGTTTGTATAACACCTCGTATTTTAGGTCATTGTATGACATTATGAAATTCACAATTTATTTTTAGGGTTTTACGCGTTTGCTCTTAAACCGTAAACGTTAAGTTAAATCGCGTAAACTGAAAATGATCATGACAATGTAACGGCATTAAACGATTAATACATACATCAAGCAAAGGTTATATGATTACATATGAGGATAAATTAATAACTTTGTTCATCTTATTTTTATCGGCTACGTAAAATGCTTACGTTTCATAATAAAATGCGTTTAGGCATACCCGGAAGTTCTAAAACCTAACTACGCCTAAACGAATACCCACGATTATACCCAATACCCAAAATAACAAATATAACATTTCATATATATATATATGCCGAATTTATGAGGTTATGACTAAGAAATTTCAACTTGTACATAATATCTAGATATTATAGAAATATCTAGATATTATAAGAAATAACTCTTACACCTTTATCAACTAGACTTCTTAACCATGTGCTAAGGTTAGAATGTAACTATGGTTAAGTTAAGTTAAGAAGATATTTTTACTATAAATACCCATGCATGCATAAGTAAACTTCACCTTAAATCTTTACATGCAAAATTCATTTTATTCCTCCCTTTTATACACTAAAACCCACGGCACAAATAAGCCACCAAACAAAATCCATACTTTGATTTTCTAAGATTATACATCTCTTTATACATCAATCCTAAGATATATTAAGTCATATTCAAGCCTTGGATCACCCTTTGCAAGTATTAAGAAGAAAAAGTAAAGATTAGGGTTTTGGAAACCTAATCTAGGGTTATAAGCTTGAAAGCTTGGATTTAAGTCTAAACACGGGTTTAGCATTCATTTTACATCCTATACATCATCACTAAGGTTTTACTAATATCTTTATACTTTTATTTCTTATGATTTTATGTGTTACATGTTAAATATAGCCATAATCACCACTAAGGACTTTTAAATGTGTAAAATGGGTTTTTATTTGAGTTTATCAATTTATACACTTATTCTCATGTCCTAATGTTATAAATATCATGGGAAAATAGATCTATAAAGATGTTAACTTATGGTTTAAGTATAAACATGTTTAAGGACTAATTAGGGTTTTAAAGTTATCTAATGTAAATACTAATGAAAACAATGAAAGTAAAAGGGTTGAACTTGTTACAATAAATTTACAAGGACTAGGGATGATATTGGATATTATTATAAGTACCACATATGTAAAATATGGTTACAAGAGTTTTATAGTAAACTACTAAATTAATTAATACATAAAAACAAGGTTTTTATAAAGTTAAACATATAAATACTTATGGGCTGTGGTAATTCGAATTTGGACAGTAGGTTTTGATATAATATAATAATAATACGCCTCATGACGATTCCATAATGATAAGAAACTCGAAAAACCGATCTATAACGAAAAAGATACGTTAAAAACAAGTTTACGACTATAAATACTTTTATAAAACTATTTTTATAAAAAGTTACTATTCATTACAGCAACTTTTATTTTAAAACATCTAAAATATGATATAACTTTTG
>BQNB010010526.1:0-46215 GCA_026074375.1 Tanacetum coccineum | reverse complement strand
AGATGGATAGCTAGTATCCAAATGTTTATTAATATTTTTTACTTAATTCGATAGGAATCGAATTAATGAGCTTTTTATATTTTTTATATTTTTGTAGAAAAATAGCAAAATAACTTCCAAAGGAAGGATCTTCGAAACTCTACTTCAACGAATATTCTTCAACAATCGTTCACGACTTCCCCGGCAACGGCGCCAAAATTTGGTGTAGTCAAATTTATATACGTATTATATTAATCCCGTAAGAATTCTTTCCAAAATACTTCTCAACCAAGAGAAATATAAGGGTAAAAATCTCACTAAAGAAAACACAATTTGTATATTTTTATCCGGGAAGTATTTTTTTCTCGGGTCGTGTCCCAACGAAATCGTGAATTGAGAATTTAGGAATAATTCGGATTCGAGTTTAGAATAGTAAAAGACTTTTGAATTGATTGAACACTACAAAATATAACTAGCACGGAATTAAAACAATTAACTAACTTGAAATTTAAATGCCGAAAAGTGGAAACGCGGTGGGGAGCCCAGGGCCGGAGAGGTAGGCGAGCGGAGGGCCGGTGATCTGCGGAGGGGGGCGGGGCAAGGGGGCCGGGGTGAGGATGAGCTAAAAAATGAAATTAAAATCTAAGGCACGAATTTTAACAAAATTTATATCTAAAAATCACAAATTTAAAAAGAAAATTTTAGGAAAAAGAATTGGAATTATTTCTCTATTTTTGAATTTTTTATGAATTTCTAAAGATTAATGAATTAACAAAAATAAACTTTTTCTAAAAATTATCACTAAAATTTTACTTTTATTTTTCAAAAATACTAGATTTAAAAAGAAAATTTTCTCAAAAAGAATTAAAAAATTTCAACTGTTTTTCTATTTTTTATGATTTTTATAAGAAAAAGAATTTAGCTAAAATCTATTTTAATTCCTAGAAATTACAAATTTAACTGGAAAAATAAGGAAAAATGTTTTTAAGATACTAAAAAGGTGCAGAAATTTAATTGCACAAAAAGCCCTAATTTTTATAAGCTAATTGAAACCTAATTTGATCAATTAAAAACTTAACCCTAAATTTATTTAAACTAATTCTTAAAATATTAAATCTATTTATTATTCTAGAAAGAACAGGGTAGAAAGTGTAAGAAAGGAAAGAAAAGGGTAGGCGGGCAAACTTTCTAGAATTTACACTCTATTGAAAACGATTGCCCCTAAACTTTGAGAAAAATACTAAACAGACCCTACGAATTAGCTTATTTTTGGCTTATTGAAAATTGAGATTCAGCAAAAACTCAAAACTACAAACTTGTTAAGGAGCTTATTCTCTAAATCATTAACAAAAGCAACTTGGACTTTTAACAACTAGATAAGCTAGAAAATTGAGCTTTTTGGATCTGTTACAGAAACTAAGGCTTTAAGAGCTTTTCTAGTTTTTGGCTTATATTTTGCTTATTTATAGATGAAATTTGAAACTAAAAGAAACTAATTGTAGCTCAGAATGTGTACTCAAAATATCTAAACAAAGATTAGCTAAGTATTAACAAGTTTAGCAAGAAAATTGAAATGAAAAAGTGCTAGTTTTTCTTAAAACTGCTATAAGCTTTTCTTAATAAGCTAAAATTGCTTATTTCTTATCCTAAAAAGCTGAAACTTAAGAAATAAGCTATGCTATTGATATTAAGCTAATCTAGATAAAAGGATTTTAACTTTTACAACTAGAAATGAGAATCACAAGAAATTAAGCTACAAATCTACAAAGCTGCTATACCACTTTTTGCAGGTTCAAATAAGCTATAATAAAGAGCTTAAAATGGAATCTAAGTAATGAATTTTTGTAAAACTCATGGACTACTAGAAATGTGCTAAATTCTACTTTCTAAATTCTAATGATGAATGATTAAAGGCTACCAAAAATTTATAAAACAACAACAGCAGTGACTGTTGTTGCTGATGTGTTTGACCAAAAGACCTTTAGTGCAGGCTTAGCTTCCACTTTAGAACTCTCTAACTAACTCATTACATGTAAATGAATGTACACTAACACAAAGTGAGCTTTTAAAATGCCTTAAGTCTCTAAAATCTAAAATCACTCAACTCTCAAAACTGCCCTGGTGCTAGGAAGTATTTTTAGCACTAAAAACTTTGTAAATTTACAAACTAACTTTTAAAACCTTTTAAAACTTTTAAAATATGACCTAACTCGGCTACATGAAGTAAATTGCCAAACTAGTTTTGACTTATTGAGTCAAACAAGCCTAGATCCAAACACTCCTTAATAGATTCTGTCTAAACTATAGTGATATCAAAAACTGATTTAAAACTAAAACAGCTAATTCTTTTTATCTACTTACTCTAAATTTATCCTACTTAAGCTATTTTAAGACTAAAATCTAAAACTTATGTTTCAAAATTAAACACTTTCTCTCCTAGCTCATACTTACTAGCAATGACAGTTTTTAAAGAAAAGCTAAAATTACTCAAGTTTCATTTAATGAAAACTTAAAACAACTTAATATCAAACCTAAACAAACATAATTGACAAAATTTAACAGGAATGAATAGTGATGAGCAAATGTAAAAGCTAGAATTAAGCCGAAATTAAACTTGAGAAATGAAACCTGAGAGTATTGTAGTCTAAGAACCAAAGCCACTCTTGTAGAGTGAGTGGCTCACAAAGCTTGAAACCTAATGGCACCTTGCCTCTAAACCCGAGCTTTAAGCTCAATAAGCTAATTTTAGCTTATTTACCTTGTTGCTTCCAAAATGAACACAAATCACCTCAAGTGATCATGATTTGATGTAAATTGAACTAGATTAGTAAATGACTTGCTTAAGAACAAAGTTTGACTGAATTTGAGCTTATGAACAGTATTAAGCTCAAATGAGCTTATTGAGAGCTTATTGAGTAAATTCGACTTTAAATTGAAAACAAATTTCACTTATACTTGAAAACTGAATTGGTATTACTAAAATGATGAAGTACAAGAGGAAAGGAAGAGAGTACAAGTGCTTAAAACGTATTGCTAAAAGTTTGAAAGTAAATTGCTTAAAAACGAGAGAATTACAAACTAAAAATTTAAAACACATACAACAACTGAAAAAATGAGCCCTATCATTCCTATTTATAGAGGATTGAAGAGGAGAGGAGTAGAAATCTCGAATCTTCCAATTAATCTTGGCTTGTACTTTCGAAACCAATTATAGCCGTTTGATGAGAAATGTGATGTTGTTCGAACCAATCAATGATGAACGTGTCGAAAGGATGTAGTGGCAGGTATTATAAAAGGCATGAGTGATTATAAAGGAGCGGGGTGTGTGGTTTGGTGATTGGGTTGTTGTGAAAAAGGGCGGGAAACGGATATATGGTTGTAAGAGGGGTTCAAAAAACGAGTATTCTGTTAAATGTTTTTGAAGAGTTTGCCAGTTACAGTCCCTGCGTTCTTTTTCCTTCTTTTTAAGTGTAAAAACAACTTCCAAACTTGACACTTGGCCCTAGTGTTTTATTTCTTTTTTCTTCACTTTTATAAACACCTTTCCACCTTTAGCATTTTAGTCCTTGGAACTTTCAAAACTCCAAAGGAGCCTTTGCAATGTTGAAGACTTGTCAAAATTGTCCCTTTGACTTTTTTATTTGCCCTTCCTCTTCTGCTGGATCGGGCTGATCCGGCTTTGATCCATTGGCATCATTCTTCAATCTTGACTTGTCTTTTCCGTTCTTGTCGGTTTTTGACGGATTTTTACTTTTCTTTTTGTCCTTTTATCACTTCCTGCACAATAGACGCACAAAGCAACATTTTTCTATTCTTTGCATTTTCCTGGCTTTTATCTGGCAAAAATCCAGGGATATTTTTAATACTACAATTAAGCATTTATTAATTTCCTAGAGCATACTACGTTTGGGTTAAACATTTCCTTTTTAAGACTTAAGGTTTCCAGTTTATATCGCGGTGGTGGTATACTTAGGATCCACCAACTGCATGTCTCAAGAAACTTGCTCATATAACTTCCTAGTTATGTTTCATAGATTTCTTGAACGTGGGAGTTTGTTGCAACGGTTTTCTTACTGAATGTTGCAACAGATTCGTGATCACATTATTCTTAGGTTGTTCTAAGTACTCAACAGGCACAACCATTGGTTGTCTAGCCTAAATTCCGCCATTTATATAAATGTAGAACACAACAAATCGATTGTCATTTCAGCACACACTTTTCCACAAGTAACACAGACAAGTTTCATTCGAGGTCTAGCATTCAAACTGTCATTACGCGCCGTTACAAAGTTTTATTATTTGAAAACTTAAACTTCCTACGGTGGTCTTTACTTTTGTTCTTCCCTTGACTATTGTTAGGCATGACTCTATCTTTCAGTTGATTGCTCTTAAGTTGTGGTCTGCTAACACTAGTAGTGGGAATTACTCCTGTAGAGAAAGACACGCGTTTGTTAGTTTTCCTCCATGTCTAGATGCAATGAGGTGTTCTAGTTTGATAGGCTTTGTGTGGCACTTATTATACATCCTGTGCAATCCATTTGTGTTCTTGACAATTGGCAAACATCTGAGGCAAATCTGTGCAGTGACTGGTTTGAAACATTCATTAGACACATTATGTTTGGTACTGTCTTTGCCTTTGAGAAATCATTGTCTTTGCAAGAGAATCTGAAAAATATAACTGGTTTACCTAAAACTGATTGTCTTTGACTTTTAAAAGCATTTGGTTGTCGAATAACCGATGTTTTTCAAATTAGTTTCCAACAGATTTCCCTATCATCATTTCTATGATTTTTCAACTACTTTATTGCAATTCCTTTGTCATGTAATGAGCTTTCACGTCTTGAATTTCAAACTTATGTTCCGTTCTTTCAGAAATACGTTTGACTGATTTTCTTTGAAAGCTTTGTCATTTTTTATCTGTTCTTACATTGTTGTAAAGCAAGTTCAAGATTAATCGCATGTTTCTGAAGTGCTTCAAAACTCTTTGAATTGTTCTATTTTGAAGCTCTTTTACCAAGGATGATCACATTTTATTTCCATGTTACTACGTAATCACATTGCAAATTAGTAATATCATCAGATCAGTGTTACACACCAAGTATTGCATTAGGATATCCAGATAGTAATATTCCTTGAAAGTTCGGTCGATTTCATTCAAAACTGTGATTTTTGAGTTTTAGTTGGAGATTTGAGAGTGTCTAATTATGTTCAAGAGAAATAAAGTATCTTCAAATGGCAAACCATTTCTCATCATTCAAAAAATACACAAGTGAATAATTTTCAAGTCGCATTGAGTCTCTATTTGGGCCAAATTCCTGTCTATTGTATTTTGAAAGAAAGGATCAATGTCCCAAAAATATGTTCTTTGGCAATTGTTTGTTTGCAATCGTTCCTCTCCGTCAAAAATAGTGTCAACACTCCTTTTTAATCTTGAAAAGTTCTTAGAGCTTTACACTTTAGACTCCCAAGGAATGGATTCATCCATTCGTTCTTCCTACAAAGTTGTAGTATTTTACGAAAAGACTCTTTGGAACAATTCCTTATTAGAAGATGTATGAACCCAATCTTTTGACGTTTTTGGAAAATAGTGTTTCAGGCGACTTTCTCTCGTTGTGGAACGAACAAACTCATAAAGCTTATTAAATGATCTAATCAAACGGATCTGATTAATCGCCTTCATTTGATCGACGTTCTTTTTCAAGACGAATCGTTTCGTCAGAATCAGGGGCTAACATTAACGCAAGATTATCATTGTAGCAACCTATATCATACAGACGAGGATTCGCTCTTTGAGCTTTCTTGAGGAACTCGGGTTTAACCAAAACTCGTTTTACAATTACGATTAAGCATATTCATTGTTTGAACAGATTGGCCGGTTTTATATACAATATCATTCAAAACCTTGACTTTGTTTTCTAAAGCAATGACTTTATCAAGTTCCTTGTCTTCACGAGTTTTGTAAAGCTTAATCTGAGCCTCTTTTGCTTGTGACATTATGGAGATGGTTTCTTGATGTGCACAAAGCTCCTTTTTCATATCCGAAATCGTTTGATTTTAAATCATTTATTTGTTGAGAATATGCATTGCTGATTTTTCAAATCGATTTTGTATGACATTCAAATCCCTTTAGCTTTTGCTCAATCCCTTTCCACCTTTGCCGCATAATTCACCTCATTTTCAATTTAAAAAAACATTCAAGTTCCGCTTGGACTCTCTTAAGATCTTATTTAATAAAAGTTTTAAACATTAATGATTAGTCTTGGCAGTCATTGTTTGCTTCTTTGAAATGGTTTATATGATGATTCTAAATATTAGTCTTATTTTTGAAATCCACATTTCACCTTTCATTTATCAATAACTCCTTGTTGATGATTCCAAAATTTAATTCGGTTTTGTTGTCATCAATTTCACATTTTAGTTTCTGAAATTAAAGAAGCAAGCAAATCCCGTTCTTGATCAGATTATCAGTTTCATCCTGGTCATCTGAGCTCTAACATAACATCTATCCCGAGGAATCAATAGTGGATATTGGTTGTCACTTGTTCCGCCAGTAGATGTCGATTACTAGAGTCTAGGATGCTCAGGATGTTCAATTTTCCATGCTAAACCACATAATAGTTGTCATTATTGTTTTGCTACCTTATGCATTGCTCATCATCAAAGATTGCGTCCAGAATTTTCAACTGAATTGGAGTAACCTCATGATCTGTGCCTGTACATATAATGTGCTTCCAATTCATGTTCTTCAGACTCATATCAGCTATTCATCCTTCCAATCAGCTTGTTCTGCATTTCAACTGACCCAGCTTCCTCTTGTTTACACAATAACATTTTTTCCTTGTGATATGCTGCATCCTTTAACTCCGTTTTGGTTTATGACTTTCCCTTGATACATGCCATATTCATTGCAGCTTAACACTCGAATCCTAGACTTAGCTACACGGAGTACCTACATTTTCCCTAGCCCCAGCAACATTAACTGCCCTTTGATTATCATACCTAGTGCCTCTATTGATTCTTGGAGAATTATCTTGATTAGCTCGACTGGTGTTTGATGAAGTTCGAAGGTTGTTGTTGGTAGGTTTGTAGATTTTCTTGAACGAGAGAGAAATTAAAGCCATGAGTTTGTCAATCTCTTTTTCCTTTGACATTTCCTCATCTTCAGTAACCGTAGCAGGTTCTGGATCATAAGTAGGAGCAGAAGAGGTAACAATTGCTTTTCCTCTCGTTTCTGTAGCCTTATTGCGATCTGGTGGAGAATATTGAGTGTTTTGAGTAGGATGGTTTTGATGATGGAACTGGTTGTTGTTGAGCAACAAGTGCAAGTGGATTAGCAGTACGTGCTAGTCTTTCAGCTCTTATCTCATTGACTTCATTCTGGTGTTGCTTCAGAATGTCATAAAGCTTGTGATAGGAGACAGTCTTCAGCTCTTGACTCTGCTTAACAAGTGTCACAAACCTTTGCCATTCTGGTTGTAGTTGAAGTAAGAACTGGACATTCACTTGATGATTTTGTAATATGACAATGATTCTGCAAGGCATTCATCATATTGTAAAAACGTGAGTATATATTCAAGTGATTCACCATCCCATGTTGTGAATTTTCTAAACTCCCAATATAAATTGGTTTCAAGATCTTGAACATTGATTGATTCACCTTGTTTCAACCTTTCAATGGCTTTTCAACATTTTCACCATGCTTTCACAAGCATCAACTGTGTTAGATATCGTTATCTATCCCTGTGAGAATGATCTGAACGGCTTCAGCTTCAGCATTCAGTTGATCTCGTATGTCTTGTGAAACATTCTTATAGTTCTCCATATACCTCTTTGTAGTTGTTTCAGAACTACCTTCAGCAACTGGAACTGTTTTCTCAGCCCATTGATACGTGTATGGTGGATTTTGGAGACAATGGTGGATGAGTTCACTGTTAGGTTTGGTGTCAATGTATCTCTTGATTCTGGATTTTCACTGAACAAATTACCCAGGTGCTAACATTGAAGGACGATCATTGTACCCGCTTCCATGATCGCCATATGAAGAGCATTTGATGCTTGAGTTTGCAAATTGGTATTTGATTTGGACATTCTGATGAAGTTGTGGTAAATGGATCTCCGGATCTTAAGTGTTATGAAGTGATTGATTGTGGTTTTAAATGAATTAACGTTCACGGGATTTTACAATCGTTGATTTAAACGAAGGAAAAGAATCGTATCTTCGCGGGATTTACAAAATCAAGAAGAAACCGTGCAATGAATCAATTATTGACATTTCAAGTATGATTAAGTTGATTGTTGGTTTGATTGATGTGTTTGTTGTGCTTGAGTAATTTGTCCTTCTTAGTCCGAATTAAAGTCCAAACACAAATCCAAAAAAAATGAAACTGTCATAAATCATAGTAAATGAGGTTTTGGCCTCGAAAATCCGTAACCAGCTAAAAGGTTGAATACACGATAATCCGTCCGTTTTTCTCTTCGATTTGAGAGGCTCACGGGCTGAAACCGGACTTACGGATCAAAAGTTGTGGCAGTTTTACTGAATCTATTTTTTTTTTTTATCACACAAGATTTCTCGACCTAAACGCAGTGCTATTTGTTCAAAACGCAACGAATCTTGGTCATAAAACGCAATCAATAAATTACTTGGGCAGATAGTAACGTCTAGTAACGCAATGATGGTCTTCAACGCAACCTGTAGACAACGCAACTTTTCTGGATCAAACGCAACGAGTCAAAACGCAATGAACTTGATCAAAACGCAACGAGTCAAAACGCAATGAATTTGATCAAAACGCAATGAATTTGATCAAAACGCAACGAGTCAAAACGCAATGAACTTGATCAAAACGCAACGAGTCAAAACGCAATGAACTTGATCAAAACGCAACGAGTCAAAACGCAATGTTTTTGATCAAAACGCAATGAACTGATACACCGCAACGAGTCAAAACGCAATCGAACTTGATCAAAACGCATAGCGACGACACCCTTCAGATAGTCAAAACGCAGCCAAGAAAAAATCTTCAAACTTTCTTGTAAGCTACGAAATGATGTTAAAACCACTTAGTAATGATGCAAGGAAGTGATCTAAGCCCAAAAGTACAAGTCTTTAACACATTTAACCACGAAACAAAGATCAAAGTTGATTTGTTTTCTTGCTTTTTTCTTTATTTCGAACCAAAGAAAAAAATCAACAAAAACCCACGAAATTTAATCACTAAACACCCCTTTAGCTCTGGTACCACATGTTATCCCACTAGTTTAATCCATTACACAACTATAATCTATACCAAGATGCTAGAAAATAAGAAGAAATCTTAGAGAGAGAAACTAGATTAGAGAGAGAATGGGAAAGTTACAAGTGAAGTGAAATGTAACCAACACCCTTCACCAAGTGTGGTGAAGGGATATTTATACCCTTTTGCCTTAGGTGAGGCGTATGGGCTTCTAAATGGGCCGGGCTTGGCTTCTCGTGGGCTTTTAGCCCGATACATAGACAATATTAGTTTAATGTCCAAGCCCGTTAAACCCGACTAGCCTATTACAATACAAGACCTAGTTTGACTTTCTAAGACCGATAACATTCTTGTTTGACTTAATATAATTAAGGCTAACAGTATGGCTAGCAAATTTTGAAGCCAACCATTCTTCAAACGTAGTATTGGTTAGATCCCTTATTCCTTTAGTCCCCACAACATTACAAGTACGAGAAGGCGGGTAATATTTTCCAATTTTTTTTCAGTTAAACCCACCCAAGTAGTCATTGAACCTTTAAAATCATCAAATCATTTTCTTGCATTTCCAACTAGTGAGATTAGGAAAACAACAATCCTAAGTCTTTCATAATTTTCATTGGGCAAGTCAATAGGGTCAAAAATTTTAAGGAAGTATTCGATATGTTCGACCGCGTCTTCTCCATTAGTTCCACTGAAGGCATTATCGCGCAAATCATCAAGGAATTTTCCTTTAAGTTCACAAGCATGTTTACCATTAACCGTAATACGTGTGATCCCTGAATAATTATCTGATCGATCTTTAGTCAAGATTCTTCCATAGTATCTCGTCTTAAATTCAGCAATTCGTCTTCAATCTGTTCACTGTTGATTAGTTAATATTGCTAAAAAAGGTTCTAAAAACACTCAGACAGGATTTGCTCGCGAAGCAAGGTATTAACATAAATTTTAGCCCGGAAATTCAAATATGAGAATTAGTTATGTTGGTATAAGACAATAGATATGTCTATCAGTATTCAATTGATCCGAATACGCCGTATCAGTATACTGAATGGAAACGCTGTATTGGGTTATCGACCAGGACAGTGTATAGAAAACAATTAAAACATACAAAACAAACACACAAACAAATAGTCGAGCAAATAATTAAAAACATAATTTTACACTAATCTAAATTACACTAAAGGGGTTGGATACATTGAAACATAAGTTTTTGTTGAAAAACTTAGTATGTTTGATATATACCAGGTTGAGACTAAGGGGGGATGTTGAAATATATAGTCTCTTGCCTGATATAGAAGTTGAGGGATGATTGTGTCATCGTGTAGGTATATTTTAGAGTTTCAAGTTTTAAATTTATATTTTGCCGACTTGACCTAAAACAACACTTTAACGGGCAGTGTACCTGATCAGATGTAGTTTCGTTGGTAAGTAGGGTGTCGATAACAAAATCTTTTATTCTATTAATATTTTGGTTAACTAAACTAGGTTAATTTAAACTATGTTAATTCTATTCTATGTTAAACCTATGCTAAACCTATGTTAGTCCTAATTCTAACAGATAAGGGGGGTTTTTAGTCTTGAGAGACTGACACAGGTTTTGTGGTAACTTAGATCAATTTAAGACACAATAACACATGTAAGCAGATAAACAGAAGATAAAAGAGCGGTCTAGCCAAATATAAGAAAACTGTATTAACCATGATTATTACAATTAAAACGTTGGTTTGTTTATTTATTGCAATGAGTGCTTATCTCGAGGCGGCATATCATTCCAAGATTTAGGTGGGACTTCTTCCTAAAACCTAGACACATAGAATTATGTCACAATTAAACGCATCCGCATAAAGCATCCTATTTGTTGATTATAATCTATCTTAGGTGATCAATAATGGTGATCTTATTAAACCCTAGCTCATAGAGAATTTACCCACTTACTACTTAATGGTAATTTATATTCTAGTAGTCCACTGTCAAAGTCTTTACCAAAAGAATTAGTATGTTATTTGTTGATCCTAGGTCACCTACTAGTCCAACTTGTTCACATATCCCAAAGGTAAAGATAAGTAATTAATTGTGGTCCTATTTATCTAGATATATAAATCACTATATGGAGAGTCATCCCAGCATCTAGCTAACTTAGTTGGTATCACTAGATCTAGTTGAATAATAGGTCGCATACAAAAGCACGTAAACAAGTATAAATTGATAAACATAAACAAGCAATCAACGATAAATTAAGCATTCGATATAAACAAACCAAACATTTAAATCTTCATAATCATGGCTAATACCCAAGGGTATTAGCCCTTAATCATCATAATCAATACAAGAGTAATAATTTAACCAAGGTAAACTAACCGAGTTAAACGAATGATACCAAAAATCAAACGATTACAAGTGTATAGGAGATTACAAGGTGTTTCCTATGGAATTAGTAGCTTTGCTTGACCTCTTCTGCTCTTCTTGTCTCCTAAAAATCGACTTTTGTGGTTAAGGTATTGAAAATATGATCAAGCACACTGAAAATCCATTTTTAGGTTTTCTATTTATACTGTATGGAATTTGGTCGATACGGCGTATCGAGATAGTTGGATATTGCGTATCGGGGGTTTCTTGGAGTAGGGACCACGTTCGATATCTTCAGAATATTTTATTACTTTATATTAAATACGGCGTATAGAGTTCTCCTGAATATGGCGTATTGGACTTTGTATCTTCCTGGTTTCTTGTGAAGTGCAGGCACAGATACGCCGTATCTTCCTTGATGGATACGGCGTATAGGATGTCAGAACAGTAATCTTCAAATGTCTTTGTTTAAGCTCCAGAATGCGTGCCTTTTTGTTAATCTTCACCAAGTACTCCATAATTACTGCAAATCTCAAATATAAATGATTAAGTAACAATTCTTGCAATAATTATACTAAATGGGTTATTTACATGGGATAAATGATGCTATAAAAGTGACGTTATTTGATGTCATAAAATATCCCCCCACTTGAATCCTACTTGTCCTCAAGTAGCCTTTAGAAGTTTATAAAAATGTATCCCTAAGAATTTTTTCGTTAAGCATTTATTTGATCAGTTACAAGTACACAACCAAACACCTCATGAAATAGGAAGATGAAAACACTCAAATCACTCAGCTAATCTATGTGGTAACATGTAACTAATTCGCTCATTTGCTCTGTCGTGAAGAGCATTCTATCATAATCTTGGCAAGGATACACATCTCCACCACTAGAGCTAAGTAGTAACAAGTTTATAAAGGTAAATTCGGTTTTTATTTATAAGGATTATAAGGGTTTGATCACTTTATCTAGTCTCTACCGATACCAATATTCCAAAAAAGTTGACAAAGACCATATATACTCTCGGTAACCCGTAATCACTTCACTTCATACTAGGAGCACGAATTAAACAAAAAAAGAGAAGGAAGATATAAAGAAGTTTAGAGAGAACTAGAGATAGAAAGAAAGAGAATAATGAGAATGGTTTATTACTATGTCAAAATTACAATGAGAACCAACACCTTTTTCCTTGGTGGAAAAAGGTTTATATACCCATACACAATGACTTAGACGTGTAGGGCTTTTGACATGGGTAGGGCTCGAGATTACATTGGGTTTTAACTTGAAAATAGTACAAGATCAGATTAATTAACGAGCCCGTTTACCCTTTCTAGCCTATTACAACATATAATTAAGTAAAGACCGAGCTTCCATGACTCGTAGCTGAGCTTCCTTGTTCGACTCAATATTTTAAGGCTAACAATCTCCCCCGAAGTAAGGTTTCCTTCAGATTCTGAGCTTCCATGTTCAAAAACATATTTTAAGGCTAACAATCTCCCCTAATGTGTGGTCTTCGAATTCCTGGGGTTAGATCTTGAATCTTGCTTCCTTGAACTTCTTGAGATTTCTTTGTCGTTGAGTTCTTAAATCTTTGGTCTTTATTATGTTATAGGCTTGTTCCTTCATGCTATGTGATCTTTGATCTTGAGCCTTTGTCATTGTCTTTCGACTTTGTCTTTTGTTTCGAGATCTTTAAATCTTTTCCTTGCTTGTCTTTATCGTCTTTTCCTTCTTGTGATCTTGTGTGTTGACCAACATGCTCATACTTTGCATGATCTTGAAAGCTTGCTAACAATCTCCCTTGATAGACTTGATATCTTAATAGAGATAGAAAATGACACAAGACACAGGAAATACATACTTTACACTAAAGCAACTAGCAACTGATAAATGGACTTAATCTAATAGGGTAGGCTAAGGTGTAAGGGTGTAACAAAACAAACAGTTGGTGTTATCCTAAAGGATTGCCTCTATTGGTTTTTCTAGGGGTATCTTACTCTAAAAATAGGAGTAAACAAAGGGTTTAAACGGGTTTTAACAACCGTATAGTTATTTAATATTACAACATAATATAGACTTTTTGGGTGTAACTGGAAATTTACCAATTTAAACAATTTACACTAGCTAATTCCATGGTACTCATTATTGTGGTCTCGAATAGATATACCAAGCCAAGTTCTAAAGTCTACAACATGACCAGCACACTCATATTTTTGTAGGATTTGGGTAAACATTTAGAAATAGATAAGGCTGAATCCTCACAATATCTAATTAGGGTTTTGTGTGCAGGTTATGTAACTAGTAATTTCACAAAAGTATGCTTGAAATATCGGTTGTTTAAATTTACTCAAATTTAAGCATTTTAAAGTGAAAAAATAGTACAAAGTACTTCTAATTCCCATCCCTCTACTTAAATTATACAATGTCCTCATTGTATAGATAAAACATTAAAAATATAAAATTAAAAGAATTAGAACGAGAAACTCCCCTGATATTTGCTCGGTAAATTCTCCAAGTAGTGGTATTAGTAAAAATGTGTTGTTTAACTGTGTCTAAAGATCCAGCTAATACTACAACACATAATAGGGGATTCTAGATGATCGATACTTCTCGCAACGTGTCGAATTCCTTTTCTAGCGAGGTCCCTCTGCAAAATAAAGGAAAACCATTGCAACCTATCTCGGTATACTACTGCTTTCATACGTGGAGAAGCCACTACCGCCTCTAAAAAGAAAGGTCACTTACCGTGGAAATTACAAGACCAGCCCAAGCTCCGAGTGAAAATCTGACTTTCGGGGTCAATCAAAGGAAGGACGGGGGTCTAGTAGGTTTACTCCCCTTACCAGAAAGCCCAAGGAAATCCTCGCGGCCGAAGAAGGAAAATTTAAACCACCACCGCCCATGGTAACCCCGGTAGAAAAAAGAAGCAGTAACAAGTTTTGTGATTTCCACAATGATAATGGGCATAGCACTGACGAGTGCATGCAGTTAAAGAAGCAGATTGAAGAATTGGTGCTAGCAGGAAAGCTCTCACACTTGATAAAAGAAATTAAGCAAGGTCGAGATCAGACGAAGAATGGAAAGAAAGAAGCCCCGGCTAAAGACAAATCCCTAGCAATTTATATGATACAGCCGTGGCAGAGAATGACAAAGCAAAAGTTGACCCAAAGCTTTGACCGTGTCACTGAAATTACGTTCCCACCGCTAGCTAACAGCGATGGGACAGAAGGCCCGCTTGTCATAGAAGCTGAAATTGGTGGACACATGATCCATCGCATGTACATAGACGGGGGTTCCTCTACGGAAGTACTTTATGAGCACTGCTTCAATCAGCTCCGGCCGGAAATCAAGAATCAAATGGTCCCAACAATGACATCATTAACCGGTTTTAGTGGAGAAACTATATGGCCGTTGGGACAACTTAGGCTTTTAGTAACGATCGGAGACGCAGATCATTCTACAAGAGCGTGGATGAATTTCATGATCGTAAGATCAATCTCACCATACAATGGTATCATTGGGCGACCGGGTATAAGAGAAATCCAAGCGGTGGCATCCACAGTCTACGGAATGCTTAAGTTTCCTGTCGACGGAGGAATAGTGACTATCCGTAGCACCATCCTGATACCTGCCGAGTGCGCCACGGTGATTACATCACCCAAGGAGATACCCAAAGAAGCAGGAGGCCATCATGAAAATTTTAAAGTAGCTATACATCCGAATTTCCCTGATCAGGAAGTGGCAATCGGAGGGACGCTATCCTCAGAAGGACGAGCGGAACTATGCACACTCCTGAAGGAAAATGTGGAAAACTAGAATGGGGGGTTGAATAGTTTACCGCTTTTTAATTAAAGGTTTTAAAGTGTTTGTAAAAATTCTAGATTTGAATTTATGTGAACTCAACACTTGCACAATATGAACAATATATTTATCTAAACAATTGATATGATAGTATGAGGAGATAATGTAAGACAAGAGATAAGAGTAAGAACAATCAAACCACAACGCGAGGATTTATAGTGGTTCGGTAACAAAGCACCTCTTCGCCCTACTCCACTCCCCGAGCACCTAACTCGAGAGTTTTCTTCACTATGTCAACAAGCTCCCTTATGGCGGAGAAAACCGTACACAACGTTGCTTACACCGATTTACGACACAAAGCTAAATGTCGAGTTCTAATCTTAGCTAGAACCAATCTATCACAACACAACTTCACGACTTCACAACTTCTTCACAACTTCAAGACTTCCTCACAACTTCACGACTTCACTTCACCACACTACTTATGCCACAACTAACTAACACTACTTGGTAAGATCACCACGATCAATCTATACTTACAAAGATCGCCAAGATCTAGCTACTACACATAAATACAAGATATACAAAAGATTTACAAGTTATGATATGGATGCAATAAGATTGCAACAACACACAAAGGTGTAATACTTCTTCACTTAAGGATGGAAGTATTCTTCTCTTACACTTGAGGAATTGAGCTTGGATCACTTGGAAACAAAGTTTTATGATTAAATGATCAAAGGATTTTAATGAGATGTGTGGGTTGTTTTAGAGCAGAAAGAATGAGTGCAAAAGGTGAGAAAATTATGGGGAGAAGTCCAGTATTTATAGGACAAACTGGGGGAGCGTCTACCTAAGGGAAGTCCCTTTAAATAGGTGGGCGGTCCCCTTAATTTTAAGGGGGCCGGCCGTGTATTTAAGAGGGCCGCCCAAGACTAGGGCTTCACCAGTTTGTCTTTTGTGTAGGGGGAATTTTCTGGAACTTTTCTAGCCGTTTTAGGTCCAAAACTTTGAATTTCAAAATGTTTATTTTGAATAAAACATTTTTTTAATTGTAGAAAATGTTTTGTAATGTTTATAAAATGTTTACAACATTTTATAAAAGTGTGAGGTTGAATAAAAATTTCCTTTGATCATAAAATGCATTAAGCATTTATTTATTCATACCTTTAAGTGATGTATTTGTTGAAATGAGAATTTACTACTAATTACTTGTTTACGTTTAATTTTACGTTGAACATTTTTATATTTTGTGATTATCAAAACGTAAAGATGTGAAAAAATATTAGTAATGTTTTTAGGCATTTTATCAACAATCTCCCCCTTTTTGATGATTACAAAATTTACACTCATTAAATGTAAAATTATTTTTAAACAAGTATTTTGTGAGTTTCATGTCATTTCTCCTCCTTTTTATAGAATAAAAAAGACATCATCGAGAATTGCTAGTTAAATCGACGAAATAAATGCTCCCACTTGATGTGACTCCCCTCTCTTCGAGGCAACCAAAGGAATCGAGCTATGGTTTCTTGGCTACAAAAACAAGTTAGAACAATACAAATATTTCTAACATGTAGCAAGAAGGAAGGAAAAATATGACAAGTGCAAGCAAACATCAAGCAAAAAAACTTCATTCATTTAGAGACAATGTGTTTTGAAATAACACACAAGCATACATAAATAGGAAAAACAAATATGCTTTTAGAAGCAATTAATACATAAAGAAAAATCCTAAATAGCCATAGAAGGATTTTGACTTGCTTGCGATACAAAATGATTTGACGATTATTTGAAGGCATATTACGAGATTAGTTGGTTGGAGAGTTTGGAGCGGAGGCGGTTGTGGAAGGGTAATCTCTTTGAACTCTATGTGGATTGGGTCGAGTGAGGAGGAATTTCAATCCAATTGTATCCTCAACTTAAAGAAGGAATAGTTTTTGGTTGAAGATGCAACAAGGGCAATACCCAACATGGGTTTCAACTTGGTTGATGTATGAGGGGTGTGGTAAGTTTTTTAGAGGAAAAAGTGATGAGGGAATGTTTTTTGTGAGTTGTTGATAAGATTCCGATGGCTAAGTAGTTTAGATAGGTCTTTAGTTGATTAATGTCATCAACTAGACTTTCTCAACTTGGAGATAGAGGTGGAATGAGTAGAGTTTGTTGATACTTTGAGTGGAGCTTGATTGTGAGCAATATGTGAGTTTGATGGGTAAGATGGAAAGTGGAGGATTGTGAGACAACTTGTGTGATGTTGGAGTGTCCTATATGTAAATGATTTGGCAATGCTTGATAGGGGTGATTGTTTTCCCTTGAGATTGTTTCATGATGAGGAGTGATGGTTTTGGTATTGGGTGCTAGTTGTACTGAGCACATTTGATGTGTTGCAAAAGGTTTTGGTTATCTTTCCTCCAAATGGGTTTCACCCACTACCATTTTGGCAACCCTTGATGGTTTTAGATGTGGGTTTGTTAGGAGAATGTCATTGGTGGGAACGATTATGATGATAGATGAAATGATGATTGTATTTATGTGAGGAAAGGTTTAAATTAGGACAAATGAACATTTAAAGGATTAAATCCAAGAAATGTTTGTGAATTTAGGGAAACAGTAGCTAAGTCTAGAGGGTTTTTGGTTTAAAAAGAAAAGAAAAATACTATTTTCCCCATGTTTGCCTAGGCCGGTCCCCTTAATTAAGGGCCGGTCCCCTTAAAATCACGGGCCCGCCCTTTTATGAAATATAAGGGGGGCCGCCTACTGGGAAATTCCCAGATTTCCCAAAATTCGATATTTCGATCGAAATTTTGTGTGATGGTTTTTCTGTTTGGTGGTTAGTTTGCAGCAAGTCCATCCTAATATGGCAAATAAGGTTTTTAACGACATAGCATTTTAAGCATTCAACCTTCTATATAAATATGACAAGATGTAGGACAAAACTATTTTACACATAATTTTAGGCATAATACTCAACATATAATTGAGAACAAAAAAAAAGAAGAGACATATATATAAAATAGTAACAAGATATGATTCGCAAAGATTTTTTTCTTGTCAATAGGTCTAAAAGTTAAGGATGAACTAAACATAAGTGCAAGTACTATGTGTGCCTAAAATGCGACAAATGTGGAGTAGCTGATTATTTCGACACTAAACATGCAAACCTAGAAATAATCACAAATGCTTCCTGATTAATTTGTTTTAACCAAGATTGTCAAAAAATAGATATTAGATTATATACTTTTCACAACAAGTAAGGCAATCATTATGAATATGTAAAAAATGTTTTTAGCATATCTTAACAATATATGAAACTTGATTTTTATGTGCTCCTAGTTGTGAGAAAAACTTTTTAGAAAATAATAGATTGGAATAATGTAATTGTATAATGAGATATGCATTGAGATAGAAGAATTAGTAGAAGTTTGTTTATAAACTTTTCCCAATCTTGTGTTTTTGTGTGAAATAGAAGCCTAGACTCAGAAAAGAAATTTTTTTTTGTCAGTGGGTGGTCCCCTTAAAGTCTGGGCGGTCCCCTTAAAATTAAGGGGGCCGCCATCTGTTTGAAAAAATTTCTCAGGATTTTTTTTTTTTGATGATTTCTTTATTATGCCGAAAACTTAATCGATTTGTTCCATCATTCCTAGGCCTAGACGTAAGTAGTTAAATGGCTCACGTTTAAGTGGTTTAGTTAGGATATCGGCTATGTTGTCTTCCGATGTGACCTTTTCTATAGAGATATTTCCTTTTTGAACATTATCGCGAAGGAAGTGATGACGAATCTCAATGTGTTTTGTTCGTGAGTGTTGAACGGGATTCTTACTTAAGTCTATAGCCCCTTTGTTATCACACATTATTGGAATGTCGTCTAACCTAACGCCATAGTCTATGAGAGCTTGCTTCATCCATAGAGCTTGTTGACATGCCTTTCCGGCGCTTACGTATTCCGCTTCGGTTGTGGAGATGGCAAGAGCGGTTTGCTTCTTTGAAAACCACGATGTTAGACAACATCCCATAAACGTGCAAACACCACTAGTGCTCTTGCGATCCACGTAATCTCCCGCATGATCCGAATCCGCATACACTATTGTTTCTATGCCGGATCCCTTAGGATACCATAATCCTAAATGCGTAGTGCCTTTAATGTATCGGAAGATACGTTTAACCGCTTCTAGGTGAGAGGTTTTAGGATCCTCTTGAAAGCGGGCACAAAGGCAAACACTAAACATGATATCGGGTCTACTTGCCGTTAAGTATAATAAACTACCTATCATGCCTCTATATTTGGTATTATCTACGGACTCACCTTCTTCGTCTCTCGTGAGTTTGGTTTCCGTAGACATAGGGGTCTTTATTGGCTTAGAGTCTTCTAGTCCAAATTTCTTAAGCATTTCCTTAATATATTTTGATTGATTAAAAAATATTCCATCATCTAATTGTTTTATTTGTAATCCTAAGAAGAAATTTAGTTCCCCCATCATACTCATTTCAAACTCATCATGCATGATCTTGGCAAAGTCATCACACATTTCTTGACAAGTTGATCCGAATATAATGTCATCAACATATATTTGGACAATAATGAGATTGGAGTCTTTCTTTTTAGTGAAGAGTGTGTTATCTACCATTCCCATGGAGTAATTATGTTTAATAAGAAAGGCTTTTAATCGATCATACCAAGCTTTTGGGGCTTGTTTTAGACCATAAAGAGCTTTCTTAAGTTTGTAGACATAATTAGGTTTTGCGAAGTCAATGAATCCCGGAGGTTGTGCCACGTAAACCTCCTCATTGATAAAACCGTTAAGGAATGCACTCTTCACATCCATTTGGTATAACTTAAAGTCTAGTGCGCAAGCATAAGCTAAAAGTATTCTTATGGACTCTAGTCTAGCTACGGGTGCATATGTTTCGTCGTAATCAATTCCTTCTTGTTGATTATATCCTTGGGCGACTAACCTAGCTTTGTTTCTAGTTACGACGCCATTTTCATCGAGTTTATTTCTATATACCCATTTTGTTCCTATAATGGTCATATCCATGGGATTTGGGACTAGTTCCCAAACATCATTTGTTTTGAATTGGTTTAGTTCCTCTTGCATGGCCATTACCCAATTTTCATCTTTTAATGCCTCATTTATATTTTTAGGTTCTATTGTCGAAATAAAGCAAAAGAAATTGCTTTTGTCTTGAGCTTGCGACCTAAGAGTTCTTTGATTTAGATTACCAATAACGTTTTCTAGGGGATGAGTTTTAGATTCTTTAATATTTACAATTTGATTATTTTCTAATGAAATGTCTTCAAGATTATTGCCTATGGGTTTTGTTTTACTAACCTCAATAGCTTCTTCTTCGACTAGCTCATCATCTTCTAATGGTGATGTTTTAGGCGGGGGAGGAGTTTCATCGAAAGTTACATTCAACGACTCTTCAACTTTCATTGTTTGTTTGTTAAGTATTATGTAAGCTTTACTATTTTGCGAATATCCTAGGAAAACACCTTCGTATGACTTAGGGTCGAACTTGGTGAGGTAATCCTTTGTATTAAGAACAAAGCATTTACTTCCGAATACTCTAAAATAGTTAAGGTTTGGTTTCCTACCTCTTAACAACTCGTATGGAGTTTTTCCTAAAATACGTCTAATGGAAACTCTATTAATTATATAGGTTGATGTATCGACCGCATTACACCAAAATTTTTGAGGAATGGATTGTTCGTTTAACATGGTTCTACTCATTTCTTGTAGAGTGCGATTTTTCCTTTCTACTACCCCATTTGATTGTGGAGTACGAGGAGCGGAAAAATTGTGAGATATCCCATTTAAATCACAATAGTTTCCGAATTGTACTTCATTATCAAATTCCCGACCATGATCCGTTCTAATTGATACAATGGAACATCCTAATTTGTTTTGGATCATTTTGCTAAATACTTCGAATTTTTCGAAGGCCTCGGTTTTATTTGCTAAAAATCTAGTCCATGTGAATCGAGAATAGTCATCTACGATTACTAAGGTATAACGATTTCCTCCATAGCTTCGTATGGCGGAAGGGCCAAACAAATCCATGTGAAGTAGTTCTAGGCATCTAGTTGTTGAAACTATATTTTTAGCCTTGTGACTTGTATGAGCTTGTTTTCCAATTTTGCAAGCATCACAAAAATGTCGGTCGTATTTTAGTTTGGGTAGGTTTCTAACTAATTCTTTAGATGCTAATGATTGAATTAATTGCATATTAGCGTGACCTAATCTCCTATGCCATAGTGTGGAGTTTTCGTCCAATGTTGCAAGGCATATTTTGTCTTCCGGTTTATTTCCTAGTTTCATTACATATATTCCTCCTTTCCTAATTCCTTTTCCTATAACTTTTTCGTCTTTGATTATTTTGCTATCGTGTTCGGTAAATATTACTTTGCATTTGTTATCACATATTTGACCTACACTAAGCAAGTTATATGTTAAGTTATCTACGTGCTCAACATTTTCAATTATTAGGGAGTCTTGAGAAATCGTACCTTTGCCTATGATTTTACCGCGCAAGTTGCTCCCAAAGATTACGTTTCCTCCGTTGTATGCTTTGTATGAAGAGAACAACTTTCGATTACCGGTCATGTGTTTTGAGCATCCACTATCTTTAATCCACTCATCGGGTTCCAAGTTTATTCCTAAGCATATTTCATCGGGCGCTTGAGCTACAAGGCAAGTTTCATCTTTAGTCTTTCCTACTTCATCTTCTCCATTGTCGCTCCATGCTCCTCCAATAAATGCTCTTTGATCGTTGTTCTTTGGCGGCTTTGAACATTCTCCAATGAGGTGATTTGGATCACCACATCTAAAACATTTTCTTTCACTTTTACCATAACCATCATTTCTACTTCTTTGGAATGTTTTTCTATCGCCTCGTGGTTGTCTTACAAATCTTCCTCGTCTCTTGAAGAATTTCTTGAATTCTTTTACGGCCATAGCATACTCTTCGTCTTCACTATCGGAGCTTGAGCTATCTTCATCACTTACTTCCTTTTTCACCTTTAATGCAAGAGATCTACTTTGTTCTTTCTTGCCTTTGACCGTTTCGAAGTCTTTCTTTATTACCTCTTCATAGACTTTCAAGTTTCCAATAAGTTCGTCAAGAGGTAAGGTTGTTAGATTCTTTGATTCTTCAATCGCCGTGACTTTCGCGCGCCATTTTGGATGTAATGCCCTAAGAAATTTCCTAACACAATTCTTGCTAGAAAAACCTTCATCAAGTGCTTTTAGACTAGTAATAATAGTGTTAAATTTAGCAAAGGCATTATCTATTGATTCCTCTTCCGGAATCGTAAATTGTTCATATTGTTGAACAAGAAGATCTATTTTGTTAGCTTTGACTTGATTATTACCTTGATGTGTGATTAGCAAAGTATCCCAAATTTCTTTTGCGGTTTGACACATAAAAATTCTTTCGTATTCTTTACGTGGCAAAGCATTATAAATTACCATTTTAGCTTCATTATTTTTTGCAAGTTTCTTTTTAAGATCATCATTTTGTTTATGAAAAGGTACAACTTCATCCTTTTTAGTTTCGGGATTATTTTGAATAGGAGGAAAATCACCATCGGTAATAACATGCCAAAGATCTAGATCTTTTGACTTCACATAAGTTTCAAATCTATTTTTCCAATAAATAAATCCATCACTTTCAAATAGTGGTGGTCTTTGCATAGATTGCCCTTCTAAATATTTTTCCGATTCCATAGATCGATTCAAGTTTTAAAATACAATTTATTTTAAAAATCTTGTTTAGCGTGGCTCTTGATACCAATTGTGGAAAACTAGAAGGGGGGTTGAATAGTTTACCGCTTTTTAATTAAAGGTTTTGAAGTGTTTGTAAAAAATTCTAGATTTGAATTTATGTGAACTCAACACTTGCACAATATGAACAATATATTTATCTAAACAATTGATATGATAGTATGAGGAGATAATGTAAGACAAGAGATAAGAGTAAGAACAATCAAACCACAACGCGAGGATTTATAGTGGTTCGGTAACGAAGCACCTCTTCGCCCTACTCCACTCCCCGAGCACCTAACTCGAGAGTTTTCTTCACTATGTCAACAAGCTCCCTTATGGCGGAGAAAACCGTACACAACGTTGCTTACACCGATTTACGACACAAAGCTAAATGTCGAGTTCTAATCTTAGCTAGAACCAATCTATCACAACACAACTTCACGACTTCATAACTTCACAACTTCACGACTTCACTTCACCACACTACTTATGCCACAACTAACTAACACTACTTGGTAAGATCACCACGATCTATCTATACTTACAAAGATCGCCAAGATCTAGCTACTACACATAAATACAAGATATACAAAAGATTTACAAGTTATGATATGGATGCAATAAGATTGCAACAACACACAAAGGTGTAATACTTCTTCACTTGAGGATGGAAGTATTCTTCTCTTGCACTTGAGGAATTGAGCTTGGATCACTTGGAAATAAAGCTTTATGATTAAATGATCAAAGGATTTTGATGAGATGTGTGGGTTGTTTTAGAACAGAAAGAATGAGTGCAAAAGGTGAGAAAATTATGAGGAAAAGTCCAGTATTTATAGGACAAACTGGGGGAGCGTCTACCTAGGGGCGGTCCCCTTAATTTTAAGGGGGCCGGCCGTGTATTTAAGGGGGCCGCCCAAGACTAGGGCTTCCCCAGTTTGTCTTTTGTGTAGGGGGAATTTTCTGGAACTTTTCTAGCCGTTTTAGGTTCAAAAATTTGAATTTCAAAATGTTTATTTTGAATAAAACATTTCTTTTAATTGTAGAAAATGTTTTGTAATGTTTATAAAATGTTTACAACATTTTATAAAAGTGTGAGGTTGAATAAAAATTTCCTTTGATCATAAAATGCATTAAGCATTTATTTATTCATACTTTTAAGTGATGTATTTGTTGAAATGAGAATTTACTACTAATTACTTGTTTACGTTTAATTTTACGTTGAACTTTTTTTTTTTTGTGTTTATCAATTATTGTATATAGGAAGCACGGGTTGTGTTGCAAAGTAAACATAAGCCTTTGAATGAATATGAAGTAATTCATTCCCGAGAAATATAAATATCCCGTTGTGAGGTCAAGTTTTCTTTTTGAAAAACTTGCCTTTAAGATGAAGACATGGTTGCTATCGGAAATAATAGCAAGTCATTTTGGCATGTTTTAAAAGCTTTGGAACTTCTGCTCGAACTTCATTTACAGCCTCGTATCATTATTAAATGACATTTCTAAGGCCGTAAATGTTATCGATTTTCAGAAGACATGCCAGAGATATATTTTTATATTTTTCTAATTTTTTAATTTTCCTTTTGAAAAATTTATATGAAAGAAAAAAATATTTTTGAGTTTTTATGTTTTCTTATGTACATATGATACCGGATATATCGCGAGTAACCACCTTTACTCGTCCTCTTCCTCCGTCAGACGTTTTAGCATTCTGGAGACATGCTTCTCATACCGAGCTTTTCGATCAAGAAATTGAATCTTTCTCTTGGCAAGGGTTTGGTAAAGATGTCAGCTAGTTGATATTCTATCCGAACAAAGTAAAGTTCCACTATTATATTCTCCACCTGCTCCTTTATAAAATGGCATCGTACATCAATGTGCTTGGCTCTTGAGTGTTGTACGTTGTTGCAGCATAGAGCAATCGCACTTTTGTTGTCGCAGTACAGAGGAATCTTATTGAATTGAAAACCATAATCTGTTAGCTGTGAACGCATCCATGGGATTTAAGCACAACACCTAGATAAGGAAATATATTTTGCCTCTGTACTCGATATCGCAGTGCTCTTTTGCTTCTTAGAAGACCAGCTAACAAGTTTATCACCTAAGAATTGAGCACTTCCTGATGTACTGAGTCTAGTGTCATGACACCCCGTGTGATCTGCATCTGCATATGCTGTTAGAGACATACTGGTATCCTTCGAGTACCAAAGACCCATGTTAATGGTTCCCTTTGGGTATCGAAAGATCCGTTTAACAGCATTTAAGTGCTTTTCTATAGGCTTTGCTGATACTGGGCACATAAGCAGACTATATAAATAAGGTTGGATCTACTAGATGTCAGATACATAAGGGATCCAATCATGCCGCGGTAAAGTGTAGCATCAACTGGTTTCCCCCTGTAGATCTGCATCTAGTTTACTTTTTTCTACCATAGGTGTATCTACAGAATCACTAGTCAGCAAACCATATTTTTTAATTATTTCAGAAGCATGTTTTGACTGGTTTAGAAAGATGCCTCTAGGACTTTAAGAAATTTGTAATCCTAAAAAGAATGACATCTGCCCCATCATCGACATCTTAAACTTAGTGGTCATCAGATTAGCAAACTCATTACACATAGTAGTATTAGTGGATGCAAATATTATATCGTCAACATAAATTTGTACCAGTAATAAGTCGTTTCCTGCTTTCCGTGTGAAGAGTGTTGGATCCACTGCACCTTTAGAGAAATGTTGTGAAATAAGGAAACTTGACAGCATGTCGTACCATGCATGTGGTGCTTGTTTGAGACCGTAAAGAGCCTTTTTAATCTTTTACACATGCGATGGGTTGTCCTGATCAACAAATCCTTATGGTTCAGAAACGTAGACCTCTTCTTTAAGCTCGCCATTTAAGAAAGTCGTATTGACATCCATTTGGAAAATCATCATATTCTTGTTGGTTGCATTAGCTACGAAGATACAGTTGGCCTCTATTCTAGAAACCGGTATAAATGATTCCTCAAAATTGATACCCTCCTCTTGCCTGAATCTCTGAGCAAATAGTCTTGCCTTATTCTTTAGTACCCTACCAAATTCGTTTGTCTTGACCTTATAAATCCATTTTAGTTTGATCAACATGACTTTATCTGGACACGGCACCAATTCCCAAACTTGTAGCCTTTCAAATTCATGAATTTCTTCTTACATTGCATCGATCCATAACGGTTCAGTCATTGCTTGTTTGAAGTTCTTTGGTTCGACTGAAGTTAGGAAGGCATCAAAATAACACCACATGGCATCAGTCTGTAGTTGCTTTCTGGTGGAGACAGAACGAGAAGGATCTGCGATTACATTTGCTATAGGATGATCCTTAGTCCATCTACCAAGTGATTCGAATGTAGTGTGGATTGGTCTCACATTAGATGACGATCCTTGAGAAGTTGAATCTTCATGAAGAGATTCGTGAAGTAGATCATCATGAAAATGTAGCGTTTTTTGTGATTCTTCAAAACCTTGAGAAATAATTAAAGAATGTTCTTGTTCTTGTGATGATGGGATACTTGTTGATGGAGCATCTTGGTCAATTGACGTAGACACGGGTGAATCAGATAAATCAACAGTTCTTGGTGCAGCAGCGACTGGAACTGGAGATACAGCTATTATTGGAGGATTAAAGTATTCATCAAACATAGGTTGGAAAAAACGATCCCAATCATCTCTTGGTGGTGGAATATAAGGTTGTTGAGGAATAGGGTTTGGAACGAGTCCTGAACTGGATGTTGCAGGAGTCATTGATTGAAGCCCGGGTCTTGAACCGAGTTGTTCAGAAGCCATTGCCGTCAGCTCATCAAAATCGACATGGATAGTTTCAATGATTTTTCGGGTACGTCGGTTGTAGATACTGTAAGATTTCTTCTTGGGTGCATATCCAATGAAAATGCCTATATCAGCTTTAGCTTGAAGTTTGTTCAAATCCTCACTATCATTGTTTGGATAGCAAAGTGCACCAAAGACATAAAGATAAGATAGATTGGGTTTTCTGTCATGTAATACCTCATAAGGAGTTTTTCCATGACGGCGCCGTATAATGGATCGGTTTTGGGTGTAACATGCGGTAGCGACTGCCTCGACCCATAGAAATAAAGGAGCTTTTACGTAGATTAACATTGTTCGAGCGGCTTCAACAAGAGTACGATTTTGCCTTTCAACGATGCCATTTTGTTGTGGAGATCACGCAACCGATGTTTCATGAGAGATACCAACACTCTCATAATAGCTACGTAGAGTTTGATTGACAAACTTAGTTCCATTATCTGTACGAATGTTCTTGACAGGTGTATTCAATCTAACTTGTATCATTTTCAGAAACTTGATTATGAAATCAGGAGCTTCATCTTTTGATGCTAGGAACTTCACCCATGTGAACCGAGAGTAATCATCCACAATGACGAGGATATACTTTTTCCCATTTATACTTGCAATACGCATTGACCCACAAAGATCCATGTGCAAAAGATATAGTTTTTCCTGATTGGTGTCTTCAAATTTAGGTTTATGTGATTGTTTCTTGTTTTTGCCCATAGCATATGCCGAACACAGATAATCTTTTTCAAATTTCAATTTTGGAAGACCTCGTACGAGACCATTTTTAGCCAAATGATTAATAGCATCAAAGTTCAAATGTGACAATCGTCGGTGCCATAACCATGATTTGGTCTTTGAGGCTTTAGACAATAGAAAAATTGGAGAAGACGCCATCATATCCCCCATTTACAATGTATAAAGGTTGGTTTCCCGAGACCCTGAGAGTAAATCATCACCTTCCAGATTACGAACAAAGCACGTGTGTTTTCTAAAAGCTACTTCAAGATCTGAGTCGCATAATTGACCAACAGAGAATAGATTGTGTCCTAACCCTTCCACATAATAAACCCTTGAAATTATGATATTTCCTATCTGATAGTCACCATACCCCATAATTTTTGCAATCTGGTCGTTACCGAACTTGACAGTACCAAGAAACTTGTGAACAAAATTGGTGAGCTGAGAGCGATCTTCGTCATGTTCTTTGAGCATCTGGAGTCCAAATACCACAAAACAATTTGGACAACCTGGGATCAACAGAAGAAGAAGAAGATGGATCAACTAAATTATTGGATCCCCGAGATGTACCAGGTTCCGTTTTGTTAGAAATCACAGATTTTGAAATCTTAGGTTTGCTATTAGAACCATTAGTCTTAGGTACCTTAGGTCTCCTAGTATAAACCTTAGTTACTACAAATTCTTGTGCAATTACTTCTAGAGGAATAGGTTCTCTAAGAGGTACTTTATTAGTGGCGGTAATCCTAGTTAAAGGGCACGCATTTCCAACTAAAGTAAAAGTCCTTCTTGTGGGTCTCCAGTTATATCCAATTTTAGTAAACACTTTTCTTGTAGGTTTCCATTCTTCTTTCTTTTTAGCTTTCTTAACAGACTTAGTTTTGGAACACGCATTCATATCAGAAACAAATTCATGAAAGCATAATTCATGTCTAGCATCAAACATAAAACTATAACATTTAACGCACATTAGCTCAGAAATTGTATTTAACTTGTAATGCTGCACATTTTCATTTCCAGATGGTTCAATAACACAATTCGATTTATTCAAACTAGACTTAACTATCCTAGAGTGGTCTTCTATTTTATTCTTCTTCTGGGTACTACTTGAAATCTGCAGGATCCTATCATTCTTTGTATTGTCTGTAGACTTTGACCTGCTAGATTTAGTAAGCCGGCTTACTCCTGTAGAAGTTGGCACAGAATTATTAGTGGTATGTTTCATCTTTGTTTGGGAAGAGCTTAACTGTTTTTGAGATGTGCTTGATGATATGACGGGTTCAGCAAACCTAACTGTTTTCTTTTTGTTGATAGGCGTGACAGCAACTAATTTCTCACTAGGTTTGTGAATATCAGGGCAAGTATCTCTAACATATCCTAGAAACTCTTGAATTAGCTTAACATACTTATAGGCATAGTAAGATGCACTATCTAAAGGGTTTAGTGATTTAGCTTGTTCAACTATCTCCCTAAGAATAGCAGCTTGTTCCATAGTGTGCTTAAGGTAGTATATGTGAGTTTCCCTATTATTCTTATCCTTAGGAGCCAAAGTTACTCGGTCAAGCTTATACATTCCTGGAGCAATAATGGTATCATGTGACACTTGGGCAGCATTGTCAACTATGTCCTTTCCTTTGAATTTCCTAAGATCATTTTTTAATGTTGTTATGACAAAAACCTTTTCCTGGAGTTGAGCATTTAAATCAGTAATTTCAACAGACTTTTGATTTAATTGATTGACCAATGAGTCAACATGTTCTTTAGCACGAACACGTGATGGTTTAATTGAATCATAGAGTTGTTTATAAGTCTGTTTCAAATGCTCATTCTCAACTTTTGTCACCTTATATTCTAGTTCTATGTTGATGGTCTCAATCTCATCTATGTCCTTTTTCACACTGTTTGTGGTGGAAGTTTTATGCAAACGTATAATGTTTTCCCTCAACTTCTCTATTTTTGTGTCTTTTGCTTGAAGCTCAACTTTCAAATTGTTCAATTCAAACAATTGATCAAATGAAGGTTCAGTTTGGTTCACAGATGTGTTATTCTTTTGAAAATTTTCTTTATTGAGTTGCATTGCAAGTTCAAGAGAAATGCAGTGTTGTTCAAGTTTAGAAAAGCTTTTCGAAAGTCTATTATACTCATCTTTTTCAACCGTGTTGTTTGATAAGCTCAGCTTCAAGTTCGAGACACTTGTTGCACATTTCCACATAATTCACAGAATCATTCATAGCGATAGAAGAATTCACATTCACGGGAGTATTTATATCCATCAAAAAATTCACAACAATATTCATAATATCTTAAGAAATGATTTGATCCAAGAGTCGATCGTTTTCAATCAAAAATTGTTTCTTTTAAATTTTAAAGCACTATTTGTCTACATGATACTGCTAAACAGCAGCTTCCATCTGGTTAAAAACTCTTTGTACTTCCATTACCTCATTTAAAAGATATTTATCAAAAACATTAAATATGTCTTTTAAGGTCTTTACAAATGGAATTATTTCTTTTAGAAAAACAGCTTTGGTGTGTTCAAACCCCCATTCCCCTTCTGTTAAAGCATCAGACGTGATATGCTTTTTCACCACATTATCAAATTGGCCAATATGGTATTTTAAGCTTTTTAAGGCTTCTATTAACCAGGATTACCTTAGGAAGTTCCCGAGGAGCCTCAATTTTGATAGGCGAAGAAGCAGATTGGTTAGTATTAGGGTGTGAAGTTTGTAACCGGAAAGCTTGTTCATCAGACAGTTCTTGTTGTGGGACAAAATGTTTACTAAAATCTTCAGATAATCGATTTAACTCAGCATAATTAGTTAGTTTAATGTTAACTTTCTTTTCTAAAGCAATTTATTTATCAATATTCTTAGCTTCTTTTTCCTTGGATTAATTTTTGAAAACCTTAAATGTTTTTGTTAACAATTCCTTTTCCTTTGATTGATCCGAAAGTGTTTGTTTAAGATAGTTAATTTCCTTTTCAAAATCCGCAAACTGTGCATTTTTCTCCCGAATTATATCATCCATTATAAGCTTTTCTTGAGTACTTAAATCCACATTTTGACTTTCTTCTAGTAATTTCACCCGTTCTTTGTATCTTTCAATCTCAGCAGATAAGGATTCATTGGCAATTAGATTGTCCTTATTGACCTTGTTACAATTAGTTACTTGATTTAACAGTTGTTCAAACACAGATAATCTCATGGCATCATTTTGTGTAGAAGAATTTGTATCTTAAACAGCTGCATTTTGTGTTTTCAAGCTGATACTAAGAATAAGGAATGATATTGCTATCACTTGTTATCTCATCCTTTGGATAATTAACAGATGAGTTTGTTCAGAATACGACATCTCTTGCACACTTTTATTTAGCATATGGGTATGAGTTTTTTCATAGTGAGGTACCTCAGAGAGAACATATGATCCGTAACTAGACAAATTGGCCATAAGAACTGCCTTGTCTATAAAGAAGTCGTCACAGTCAGAATCATACGCATCCAAATCATTTGCTTGATAAGCTGCATTGTGTATAATGACCGTCTGTGTAACTAGACCTTCTGCAACTCCAGGGTCTGCCAAAAATTCCAATACATCCTCATTCAAAACTTTACCAGATCCTTGTACTTCAACCAGAAGAACTTTATCCTTAAACCATGTAGCATCCTTTTTCCTCTTTGGCATTAGGCATTGTCTTGCCGTGTGACCTTCCCCTTGGCAGTTAAAACGCTTCATAACTCTTTGTTGACCTGAATTATTCCCACCTATTCCTGAGATGTTAGCCCTTGTTCCATAAGTACCAGCAACAAATAAACTTTGTCTCCCCTTGGCAGTTGAACAGTCACCCTTCCATCATGAATAGTTGTTTGTTGTCTTAGTTTGGAAGAATTTCTTAGCTGATTGTTGGTAGTAAGGAAACGAGATGAGATGACAGTAGACAAAAATGACATCATTTTGTTAATGGCATCAATAGGGTTATCTCCTTGGTTAAACACAGGAACTGCTAGACCGGAGTCTGTTTGAGGAAATTCAGCCAGATGTGTTTGTTGATTAACTGTGGAGACAGTATATTCAATTTGAGGATTAGATTATGGTTGTGGAAAAGCATCTTGATGTACAGTGGATGAGTAAGCATTAGGATGTGGTGTTGACGGATAAGTGATTGCATGAGGCGGGGATAGATAAGTAGTTGAGTAATTTTATGTGGGATGAATTGATCCATATTGAGGAGACTGAGATGGTGAAAACTGTTGTTGGAACTAAGGATTGTTGTATGATGATTGATAAGTGTTGAAGTGTGATGGTGTCATTTGATGATTAGCAACTAGTGCCAGTCGATCTTGATTGCGTTCACGCATAATACAGACTTCATTTGCATGGAGTTCATGTTGTTTAAGATATGCATGAAGCTGATCAAAGTTGGTTGTTGATGTGTTGTCGTGTAGGGTCAATTATTTGATTATCAAGTTTTAAATTTATATTTAGGCGACAAACCTAAAACAACACTTTAACGAGCAGTGTACCCGGTCAAGATGGAGTTCGCGGTAAGTAGGGTGTCGAACACTAAGAGTGGAACATTAATCCTATATTCTATCAGTATTTTAAGTAGTCTATTTACTGGTTAAACCTATGCTATGTACGTTGTCTAATGATATGGGGGTTTTCAGCCTGAGAGACTGGCACAGGTTTGGTGGAAACAAATATCAATTCAAAACACAATAAACACAAAAGAAGAAAATAAAAAGATAGAAAAGTTATACAAGCGAAATGATAGAAAACTGTATTAGCCATATTAAATCCGGTTCAGTGCTGGTTTGTTTGTTTTAGTACAATGATTTACTTATCTCAAAGCGGCATATCATTCTTAAGACTTAGGCGGGACATCATCCTAAGACCTAGACACGATTAATCCTGTCACAATTAACGCATTCGCATAAAGCATCCTTTAGTTTAATTATAATCTATCTTAGAGAGTTAAAGCAGTGGTGATCCTGTTAAAACCCTAGCCTAATAGGGCTTTACCCACTTATTGTTTGACGGTGTTTCATATACTGGTAGTCCACTATTCAAATCTTTATCAGTTAATTAAGAGCATGATTGCTGAAACATAAACGGGTCACCTACCGGTCCAACTAAGCTCATAACTTAAAGACAAAGACAGAACGTTATTTGTGATCCTATTGGTCCAGTAATATTAAACACGATATGGAGAGCTATCCTAGTATCTAGATTACTTGGTCCGTATCACTAGATCCAGTTGAATGATAGGTCGCATATTCAAACACATAAACAAGTATAAGGTGATAAACATAATTAAACAATCAACGATAAATTAAGAAATCAATTTTAAAACAAACCAAACATTGAACTTTCATTAAGATGGCTAATACCCGAGGGTATTAGCCCACAACCATTGTAATTATACAAGCGTAATCAAACAATTAAAATCGAACGATTAAGAGAGTAAAAATTACATGATGTCTTCTATGGAGTCGGGATCAATGGTTGACCTTGGTGGCTGATCTTTCCTTCTAAAATTCGTCTTTAATGAGTGGTATAAAGAATATGATATTGCACACTAAAAACTCATTTTTGAGTCTTCTATTTATATTGTCTGAAAAAGACTCGATACGCCGTATTTGGCAAGGTCGATATGGCGTATTGGGCTGGATTCCTTGGAGTGCGCGCTACGTTTAAATCAATCAGTGATATCATTCCTAATTTACTTGATTTACTATATATTCGAATAGTTATCTACATGGATACGGCGTATGTAGACAGCATGGATACGCCGTATTGGGAATTGGTCAAACGTGTTTTCTTGTGAAGTCTTGGCGCAGATACGCCGTATCTCTTTAGTTGGATACGGTGTATTGGTGAAATTTCAGCAATCTTCAAATATCTTTGTTTTGGCTCTAAATTATGTGCCTTTTAGCTTGTCTTCACAAAACACTCTTGAATTACTGTATTTATCAACTTTAAAGCAATTAAGTACCAAATAATGCAATAATTAAATAAAAGTGGGAAAACATATGGGATAAATGATACAATAAAGTGACGTTATTTGATGTCATCAAATATCCCCCACTTGAATCCTATTTGTCCTCAATTAGACTTTTGAAAAGGTTTTAGTTTATGAAAATGTGTCCCAACCAAAGTTGAGGTTTTTCCGTTTAAGCATCGTTTTGTCCTAATCACTTGTACATAATCGAGCTCCTCAAGAAATATGGAAATGAAAACACTCAGATCACTCAACTAATCATTTAAGTAGTACGCTCAATTGCTCGGTCGTGATTAGCTTCGTATCATAGGCTTGACAGGATACACATTTCCACCGCTAAAGCTGAGGAAGAACAAGTTCAAAAGATAAATTGGGTTATGAAGGCTTAGGGTTGATCATTCAATAGTCTTTCACCATAAGTACCACACCAACAAGGCAGTTGTATCCTACATACATGGCCGTAACGACGGAATAGACATATACGATTCGAACACGTCCCCGTTCGTGTTTAACCAGCGGTTAGGATGAAGAACGATATTAGGTAGGGAGCTTCTAACTTTCACCGAAAGTCATCATCCAACAAGGCAGCTGAGACATGCATACATGGCTGTAACGACGGAATAGACATGCATGCTTGAACAAGTCCTCGTTCAAGTAGACATTAAGGTTAGTTGCTAGGAAAGGGAAGTAAAATGGGCGTTAAACAAAATTCACAAAACAAATACATTAAGCCAACAAATAAGGTACGGTTGCTGGTACTCCATCCGTCCCAAAATTATTGTCCCCCGATAAAAAACACATAGTTTAAGAAAAGTGCATTTATTACAGCTTTCTCTTTCTTACTTTTTAGCATAATGACAGTTTTACCCTTAGCTAATTAATTAAAGTCTTTTTTTAAGTTAGTAATTATAATTTCAAGTAAGGGTAATATGGTAAACTTGATCAAACTTTCCTAACTATTTTTAGTAGTGGACAATTAAATTGGGACATCCCAAAAAGGAAACGTGGACTATAATTTTGGGACGGAGGGAGTAACTTTCTCTCGGTCGTTCCATGACAAAGACTCAAACATATAGACAGACGCCTCGATCATAGAAATGACAAAGATGACCTACCTTGGCGGTCCCATAACAGTCAACTTCCCTTACATCCCGCTCTTTACATACTTTTACATAAGTGGTGATTTCGACCACTTTTTACAAGACTTTACATCGTTGATTTTTGTAACGTATCAACGAATAATCGATCCTTCTAAGTGATTCCTTCGGGTGAAACTTCTTTTGAGCCGACTATTTTTCTTCCTTTTTTTTAAATAATACATCATAAACCTCAATTTAATTCCACCGTTTTCACTATCATAATTCATCCGAATAATCTTTTTCTTGTAACGTTTCTTCTTCGGACATGATTCATAATCACGAAAGTAGCAAAACTTACGAGCTACATATTTTTCCCATTGCATTGTGCAACTTCCCGACCATTACAGAGATAGAAAAATTTCACTTTGACACAGGAAATACAAAACTTTACACGAAAGCAACTAGCAACATTGATAAAAATAGGCTTAATCTACACGGTAGGCTAAGGTGTAAAGGTGTAACGAAACATATAATATGGTGTATAAAAAGAAAGGAATGGCTCAGCAGGTTGTTATAGGGGATTTTACTCTAAAAATGAGAGTAATCAAGGGATACACGGGTTTAACTAACCAGTGTGGTTAGTTATTTTTATGACATGTAGGCTATTTGGTTTAATCCTAGAAATTTATCAGTTGAACATGTTCCTCCTTTTAAATCCATAGTACTAATCATGGCGGTCTCGAGTGATATACCAGGCCAAGTTTTAAAGTCCACTATATCACCGACACACTCATAATTTTGTGGAATTTTTAGTAAACAATTGGAAACGTAATAGGCTTAATTCTCACAATATGTATCAAGGGTTATAATGTGCTAGGTAATGTAACTAATGATTTTTACAAAAGTCATGCTGAAATTTTTTTAAATTTTGGTCGCTTTTAAGCACTTTGCATGTTATTTTGTAAAAAGAAAAAAAGTACGTTCTAATTCTCCATCCCCCTACTTAAATTATATAACATCCTCGTTGTATAGATAAAACAATTAAATTATAAGGGAAAATAGAATTAGAACGGAAAACTCTCTGATGTTTTGCTCGTGATAATTCTCCAAGATGCGTCCTTGAGCAAAAAGAGTGTTGAGTAGGGCTTCAGAATGCCCAGATAAGTTCAACACGTGTCTTTTTCAGCATATACCATATCATAGCTTCAGCAAGGTCCTGTATAAGAGATTAGAAGACAAGTTCAAATTATATCTCGTTACAATGGTACAAGAAAACAATTAAACACACAACTGTACAGGGATCAATATGCCGTATCCCAAACCCTATGATACGCCGTATTGTTCTTGTAGAAACAATTAAATATTGGAAATTAAATATTAATATATATTTTTTAAACTAATAACGTCCAGACATCTCTATACGCCGTATCCAGAGGGGTTTGATACGCCGTATAGACTGTCTAGGAAGACAGACTCGTGCAACAAACAATTAAAATGTAACAAACAATTAAAATGACCGGGTTGTCTCTCGGGAAGAACTTTTGTTTCAGCTGGTCTTTAAGTTCGACCTTTTTCCTCTTCTATTTATCTTTAATTTACATACACTTATCCTTGTGTACGAACTTTCTCATAATCATTTGGCATGATGCGTACTTCTTGCAAAATTTCATGCCGAGCACAACGTCTTTTGTCATATCATCATCGTCAATTATGGTAAAACCTAAAATAATAGAAAAACTTCTGACGAAAACAGGTATATCGATTAAAGTTCCGACATGACTCTTCCTTTCATCCTCGTCCTTAATTATGGAATAATAAAAGCTTTTAGACATTAAGTTAATGGGCAAGGAAGGGATGAGTTCAGCGTGAACATACTTATACATGATTATACAAGAAAATTTCATTTTATAAGAGTTGGTTTTAACAAAAGTTGGCTCAAAAACATCTCGATTCATTTTAGGTTGTAGAGGTGTGTCCAAATCATTTAATTCTATGTAATTACCATAAGTTGGGTTGAATGTTTCATCACCCTCTCCTATAATTTTGAATCAAGACTTTTTATCACAAAGACCCTTTTTATTATGCTAGTGGCGGGCTTAATACTTTTAAAAACAAGTTTTTCTTCCCCGACCCTTAAGGTAATCTTCCTTTTGAAGACATCATGGGCAGTTGACAAGAATGGTCGTCCAAGGATTAAAAGGACATCGTCATCCTCGGGTATGTCCAAGATGATAAAGTATATAGGGAAAATAAATTTACCTATCCTTACTAGCACATTTTCGGCAATACCCCTTGGTTGTTTTATGGTTCGGTCAACTAGTTTGATGGTCAACCTAGTGTGAGATAAAATTCCTATACCAAGGTTGGTGTAGGTAGAGAATGGCATAACGCTCACACTTGCTCCTAGGTCAACAAGAGCTTTATCAAAACAAATATTATGAATAAAACAAGGTAAAGTAAAGCTCCTTAGGTCTTTTTCTTTCTGAGGCAATGTGTGATCATAAGCATCCAGAATCTTCACATCTTGTGCCTCTTTCCAATTATCACAATCGAAGTTTTGCAGTCGTCCTAGGAAAGGGATTGTTTCAGACAAAATGCTCCTGTGTTGCGTGCCCGATACGGCGTATTGACCACATCCAATACGGCATATCCCAAAAAAATTAGCTTTAGCAGTTGAGATCGACTTGACTTGGTCTCAAGGATTTTTCTCCGTAGAGCTGGGCAGGCTTCCAAACCCTCTTTCTTGCAAGACCTTGCTCATCTATCTGATTTGTATTTCCAAGGTCTTAATCGAAGCTCCTTGGTTTCTTATTGCTGCATCGGTAGAAGCTCGGATCTCTTTGATTATGTTTGAGTTTTCTTTATGCTTTTTAGCTGATTCTGCCATGAATTTTGTCAGTGATTCTTCCAGGCTTGGTCTTTGATCAAGATACGAAGAGTTTCCATTGTTTCGTTGGTAGAATCCTGGCCCTGCTGCTCTATATTGTCCTCCAGGTTGATATGGTGCACCGAACTGTGTATAGTAAGCTTCCTCTAAAGTTTTTCCTTCTTCCTTTTGTGGGCAATCTTTTGTATAGTGAGGTCCCTTATACAATTCGCATCCGACATGAGCAGCATACACTTTCTCATTTACTTTTTTTACTTCTCGTCCGAGATTGTTGAGTTGGGCTTGGATAACAGCGAGCCCGTCAAAAGTTTCAGTACTTTTGGTTCTTGAAGATGTTCCATTGTGCCATTTCTGGGAGTATTCAGCCATTTCTTGGATGGCTATTTTAGCATCAACAGCAGTTTTGGAAGGTATGGCACCCTTTGAGTCCAGAATTTGTCGAGTTGGAACATCGAGCCCATTATAAAACAAGATGACTTCCTGCATGTCGGTTAAGTAATGTTGAGGACACTTCATTAGTAGTTATTTAAATCTTTCTCATGCACGAAAAAGGCTTTCATCGGCTTCCTGCTGGAAGTTGTTAATTTCCTCCATTTTCTTTACGGTACGGGAAGTGGACAATATTTGTTTAGAAATTTGGTTTTAAGAATTTCCCAGGTTGTAATCGATCCTGATGGCTGGTTCCTTAGCCACCTGCTTGCGGCTCCGGTGAGAGATACAGGGAAGGCTCGAAGCATGATTTGATCTTGAATTACTTTTGGGATGTGAAATAAGTCAACAATCTCTAGAACCTTCTCGATGTGCTCATTTGCATCTTTGTGTTTTGAGCCACTGAAAGTATTATCACGAAGTTCTTTGAGAAATTGCCCCTTCAATTAAAAGGGGGTGTCTTGGTTGATTGTGGGCCTAGTGATGCCCGACTCGTAATTCTCTCGGGTTTTGCTCATATACTGCTCCATTGCTTCCGTCATTTTTTCTCTTACTTCTTCCTCTGATTGTTCCTCGATGTTAAAATTGTGATCGAACTCCGGTGATTTCGATTCTACGAGACTTGGTGTATCGAAAAGCCTCCTCCTTGAGCGAAATTTTTGTTTCGGGTTTTCAAAAGGTGAGAGTAGCTCCTTTGTAGAACTTCTTGTCATGCACTACCTGAAACAAATGACAATAAATCAGTAGGATATGTCCTGATGAGAGAAATCAAATATAGGATCGAAACAAATGGATTTTTGGTCTGCTACTGTGTCAGTTGACAGATACGCCGTATTCAATTAGTTTGAATACGCCGTATAGGTCTGTTGAATGTCAGTACGCCGTATTGAGTTCTCAGAATACGCCGTATTGCTTAGAAAAACAGATACGCCGTTTAGACTATAGAATTCAATACGCTGTTCTGGGTAGAAGGTTTGATACGTCGTATCCAACTGGTGGATACGGCGTATCAGGTGATCAGTCAGAACATAATACTATTTAAAAACGATTAAATGCGAGAATTTAAACAAACAATTTAAACACACAATGCGAATAAATACAAACAGAATTAAATAATTAGAATACACTAAACTAAATTAATTAATGGTTAGAAATACTAATAAGAATAAGGTTTAATTAATTCACTCCCCGGCAACGGCGCCAAAAACCTGATGTGCTGTCGTGTAGGGTCAATTATTTGATTATCAAGTTTTAAATTTATATTTAGCCGACAAACCTAAAACAACACTTTAACGAGCAGTGTACCCGGTCAAGATGGAGTTCGCGGTAAGTAGGGTTTCGAACACTAAGAGTGGAACATTAATCCTATAATCTATCAGTATTTTAATTCGTCTATTTACTGGTTAAACCTATGCTATGTACGTTGTCTAATGATATGGGGGTTTTCAGCCTGAGAGACTGGCACATGTTTGGTATACACAATAAACACAAAAGAAGAAAATCAGAAGATAGAAAAGCGGTACAAGCCAAATGATAGAAAACTGTATTAGCCATATTAAATCCAGTTCAATGTTGGTTTGTTTGTTTTAGTGCAATGATTTACTTATCTCGAAGCGGCATATCATTCTTAAGACTTTGGCGAGACATCATCCTAAGACCTAGACACTATTAATCCTATCACAATTAACGCATCCGCATAAAGCATCCTTTAGTTTAATTATAATCTATCTTAGGGAATCAAAGCAGTGGTGATCCTCTTAAAACCTTAGCCCAACAAGACTTTACTCACTTATTGTTTGATGGTGTTTTATATACTGGTAGTCCACTATTCCAATCTTTATCAATCAATTAAGAGCATGATTGTTGAAATATAAACGGGTCACCTACCGCTCCAACTAAGCTCATAATTATAAGACAAAGACAGAACGTTATTTGTGATCCTATTGGTCTAGTAATATGAAACATGATATGGAGAGCTATCTTGATATCTAGATTACTTGGTCTGTATCCCTAAATCCAGTTGAATGATAGGTCGAATATTCAAACACATAAACAAGTATGAGGTGATAAACATAATTAAACAGTCAACGATAAATTAAGAAATCGATTTTAAAACAAACCAAACATTGGACTTTCATTAAGATGGCTAATACCCGAGGGTATTAGCCCACAACCATTGTAATTATACAAGCGTAATCAAACAATGAAAATTGAACGATTATGAGAGTAAAAATTACACGATGTCTTCTATGGATTCATAATCAATGCTTGACCTTGATGGATGATCTTCTCTTCTAAAATTCGTCTTTAGTGAGTATGGTATAAAGAATATGATATTGCACACCGAAAACTCGTTTTTGAGTCTTCTATTTATAGTGTCTGAAAAAGACTCGATACGCCGTATCTGGAAAGGTCTATACGGCGTATTGGGCTGGATTCCTTGGAGTGCACACTCTGTTCATAATAAATCAGTGATATCATTCCCAATTTACTTGATTTACTGTATCTTTAAATAGTTATCTTCATTGGATACGGCGTATGCAGACAGAAAGGATACGTTGTATTAGGAATTGGCCAAACGCGTTTTCTTGTAAAGTCTTGGCGCTGATACGCCGTATCTCCTTTGTTGGATATGGCGTATTCGTTAGAAATTAGTAATCTTCAAATATCTTTGTTTTAGCTCCAAATTATGCGCCTTTTAGCTTGTCTTCATAAAACACTCCTGAATTACTGCATTTATCAACTTTAAAGCAATTAAGTACCAAATAATGCAATAATTATATAAAAGTAGGCAAAACAAATAGGATAAATGATATAATAAAGTGATGTTATTTGATGTCATCAAATATCCCCCTACTTGAATCTTACTTGTCCTCAAGTAGACTTTAGAAAAGGTTTTAGTTTATGAAAATGTGTCCCAACCTAAGTTGAGGCTTTTCCGTTTAAGCATCATTTTATCCTAATCGTCTGTACATAACCAAGCTCCTCACAAAATATGGAAATGAAAACACTCAGATCACTCGACTAGTCTAGGGTGAAACATTTGATTGGTACGCTCAATTGCTCGGTCGTGTTTAGCTTCGTATCATAGGCTTGGCAAGGATACACATCTCCACCGCTAAAGCTAAGGAGAAACAAGTCAAAAGATAAATTGGGTTAAGAAGGCTTAGGGTTTGATCATTCAACAGTCTTTCACCATAAGTACCACACCAACAAGGCAGGTGTATCGTACATACACGACCGTAATGACAGAATAGACATATACAATCTGATCACATCCTTGTTCGTTTTTAACCAGCGGTTAGGATGAAGAACGATATAGGGTAGGGAGCTTCTAACTTTCACCAAAAGTCATCATCCAACAAGGCGGCTGAGACATGCATACATGGTCGTAACGACGGAATAGACATGCATGCTCGAACAAGTCCTTGTTCGAGTAGACACTAAGGTTAGTTGCTAGGAAAGGGAAGTAAAATGGGTGTTAAACAAAATTTACGAAACAAATAGATTAAGTCAACAAATAAGGTACGGTTGCTAGTAACTTTCCCTGACCGTTCCATGACAAAGACTCAAACATATAGACAAGCGCCTCAATCATAGAAATGACAAAAACAACCTAAGTTGGCGTTCCCATAACGGTCAACTTCCCTTACATCCTGCTCTTTACATACTTTTACATAAATGGTGATATCGGCCACTTTTTACAAGACTTTACATCGTTGATTTTGTAACGTACCAACGAATAATCGATCCTTCTAAGTGATTCCTTCGGTATAAACTTCTTTTGAACCGGCTATTTTTCTTTCTTCTCATTTTTTTTAAAAACATCATAAATCTCGGTTTAATTCCACCGTCTTCACTATCATAATTCGTTCGGATAATCTTTTCCTTGTAATACTTCTTCTTAGGACATCATTTATAATCGCAAAAGTAGTGAAACTTACGAGCTACATATTTTTCCCATTGCATTGTGCAATTTCCTGACCATTACAGAGATAGAAAAATTTCACTTTGACACAGGAAATACAAAACTCTACACGAAAGAAACTAGCAACATTGATTAAAATAGGCTTAATCTACACGGTAGGCTAAGGTGCAAAGGTGCAACGAAACATATAATATGGTGTAGAAAAAGAAAGGAATGGCTCAAAAGGTTGTTCTAGGGGATTTTACTCTAAAACTGAGAGTAATCAAGGGTTACACGGGAGTTAACTAACCAGTGTGGTTAGTTATTTTTTACGACATGTAGGCTAATTGGTTTAATCCTAGAAATTTATTAGTTGAACATGTTTCTCCATCTAAATCCATAGTACTAATCATTGCGGTCTCGAGTAATATACCAGGCTAAGTTCTAAAGTCTACCACATCACCGGCACACTCATAATTTTGTGAAATTTTTAGGTAAGAAATTGGAAATGGAATAGGCTTAATTCTCATAATATGTATCAAGGGTTATAGTACGCTAGGTAATGTAACTAATGATTTTTACATAAGTAATGCTAAAAAAATTAAATTTGGCCTATTTTAAAGCACTTTTAAGCTCGTATCATGCTATTTTGTAAAAAAGAAGACAAGTACATTCTAATTCTCCATCCTCCTACTTAAATTATACAAAGTCCTCATTGTATAGATAAAATAATTAAAATAATAAGGGAAATAGAATTAGAACAGAAAACTCCCTGATGTTTTGCTCGTAATAATTCTCTAAGATGAGGTCTTGAGCAAAAAGTGTGTTGACTAGGGCTTCAGCATGCCCGGATGAGTTCAACACATGTCCTTTTCAGAATATACCATATCATAGTTTCGGCAAGGTCCTGCATAAAAGATTAGAAGACAAGTGCAATTTCAATCTCGCTACAATGGTATAAGAAAATAATTAAACACACAACTATACAGGGATCAATACACCGTATCCTAAACCCTAGGATACGCCGTATGGTTCTTGTAAAAATAATTAAATTACTAGAAATTAAATATTAAGTTTTTAAAACTGATAACGTCCAGACATCTGTATACGTCGTATCCAAAGGGGTTCGATACGCCGTATAGAGTGTCTGGGAAGACAGACTCGTGCAACAAACAATTAAAATGTGAAAAACAATTAAAATGACTGGGTTGTCTCTCGGGAAGCACTTTTGTTTCTGCTTGTCTTTAAATTCGACCTTTTTCCTTCTTTTTTTTGATTCATCCTCCATAATTTGCTCGCACTTATCCCCGAGAGAAAACTTCTTCATAATCATTTTGCATGATGCGTACTTCTTGCAAAATTTCATGCCGAGCACAACGTCTTTTGTCATATCATCATCGTCGATGATGGTAAAACCTGAAATAATAGAAAAACTTTCGACGAAGACAGGTATATTAATCAAAGTTCTGGCATGACTCTTCCATGCTTCCTTGTCCTTAATTATGGAATAATAAAATCTTTCGGACATTAAGTTAATGAGCAAGGAAGGGAGGAGGTCAGCTTTAACATACTTATACCCGATTACACAAGAAATTTTCATTTTATAAGAGTCAGTTTTAACAAAAGTTAGTTCAAAATCAACATCTTGATTCATTTTAGGTTCCTGAGGTGTGTCCAAATTATTTAATTCTATGTAATTACCATAAGTTGGGTCAAATGGTTCATCACCCTCTTCTGTTTTTGAAATAAGACTTTTTATCATAAAGACTCTTTTGATTATGCTAGTGGCGGGCTTAATACTTTTAAAAACAAGTTTTTCTTCCCCGACCCTTAAAGTAATCTTCCTTTTGAAGACATCAATCTTGGAATGGGCAGTTGACAAGAATGGTCGTCCGAGGATTAAGGGGATATCGTCATCCTCGGGTATGTCCAAGATGATAAAGTCTATAAGGAAAGTAAATTTGCCTATACTTACTAGCACATTTTCGGCAATACCCCTTGGTTGTTTTATGGTTCGGTCAGCAAGTTTGATGATCAACCTAGTGTGAGATAAAATTCCTAGACCAAGGTTGGTGTAGGTAGGGAATGGCATAACGCTCACACTTGCTCCTAGGCCAATAAGAGCCTTATCAAAATAGGTATTATGAATAAAATAAGGTAAAGTAAAGCTCCCTAGTTCTTTTTCTTTCTGAGGCAAGGTGTGATCATAAGCATCTAGAATCTTCACATCATGTGCCTCTGTCCAATCATCACAATCGAAGTTTTACATTCGTCTTGGAAAAGGGACTGTTTCAGAAAATAAGCTCCTGTGATGCGTGCCCGATACGGCGTATGGACCACATCTGATACGGTGTATCTCATAAAAATCATCTTTAGCAGTTGATATCGATTTAACTTGGTCTCGGGGGTTTGTCTCCATAGAGTTGGGCAGGCTACCAAACCCTCTTTCTTGCAAGACCTTGATCATCTGTCCGATTTGTATTTCTAAGGTTTTAATCGAAGCTCCTTGATTTCTTATTGCTGCATCGGTAGAAGCTCAGATCTCTTTGATTATGTTTGAGTTTTCTTTATGCTTTTTAGCTGATTCTGTCATAAATTTGGTCAGTGATTCTTCCAGGCTCGGTCTTCGATCAGGATACGAAGAGTTTCCATTGTTTCGTAGGTACAATCCTAGCCCCACTGCTCTATATTGTCCTCCAGGTTGATAGGGTGCACCGAACTGTGTATAGTAAGCTTCTTCTAAAGTTTTCCTTTCTTCCTTTTGTGGACAATCCTTTGTATAGTGTGGTCCCTTACATAGTTCGCATCTGACCTGAACAGCGTATACTTTCTCATTTACTTTCTTTATTTCTCGTCCGAGATTGTTGAGTTGGGCTTGGATAGCAGCAAGTCCGTCAGAAGTTTCAGTACTTCTGGTTCTAGAAGATGTTCCATTTCTGGGAGTATTTAGCCATTTCTTGGATGGCTATTTTAGCATCAGCGGCAGTTTTGGAAGGTATGGCACCCTTTGAGTTCGGAATTTGTCGAGTTGGAACATCGAGCCCATTATAAAACAAGATGACTTCCTGCATGTCGGTTAAGTAATGTTGAGGACACTTCATTAGCAATTCTTTAAATCTTTCTCATGCACGAAAAAGGCTTTCATCGGCTTCCTGCTGGAAGTTGTTAATTTCCTCCATTTTCTTTGCGGTGCGGGCAGGTGGACAGTATTTGTTTAGAAATTTAGTTTTAACAACTTCACAGGTTGTAATCGAGCCTGATGGATGGTTCCTTAGCCATCTACTTATGGCTCCAGTGAGGGATACAAGGAAGGCTCAAAGCATGATTTGATGTGAAATAAGTCAACAATCTCTAGAACCTTCTTGATGTGATCATTTGTATCTTCGTGTTCCGAGCCACTGAAAGTATTGTCACGAAGTTCTTTGAGAAATTGCCCCTTCAATTCAAAGGGAGTGTCTTGGTTGATTGTGGGCCTAGTAACGCCCGACCTGTAATTCTCTCAGGTTTTGCTCATATACTCCTCTATTATTTCCGTCATTGTTTCTCTTACTTCTTCCTTTAGTTGTTTTTCGATGTCAAAATTGTGATCAAACTCCGATGAATTCAATTCAACGAGACTTGGTGTATCGAAAAGCCTCCTTCTTGAGCAAAATTTTTGTTCTGGGTTTTCTAAAGGTGAGAGTAATTCCTTTGTAAAACTTCTTGTCATGCACTACCTGAATCAAATGACAATAAATCAGTAGGATATGTCCTGATGAGTGATATAGAGTCAAAACAAATGGATTTTTGGTCTGCTACTGTATCAGTTGACAGATACGCCATATTCAATTAATTTGAATATGTCGTATAGGTCTGTTGAATGTCAGTACGCCATATTGAGTTCTCAGAATACGCCGTATTGCCTGGAAAAACATATACGCCGTTTAGACTATAGAATTCAATACGATGATTTGGGTAGAAGGTTTGATACGTCGTATCCAACTGGTGGATACGGCGTATCAGGTGATCAGTCAGAACATAATACTATTTAAAAACAATTAAATGCGAGAATTTAAACAAACAATGCGAATAAGTGTTCTTCAAGGGAAACTAAAGAATCAACAGCTTCGACAAGTCCCGTTTTCACCATTTTTTATTTGTACACTAACTATCCCTAATATTTTTTTTTCTTTTCTTGACTACCTGTTTGACTTCCTTTATTACATTAACAT